>JAFEMH010004837.1:0-189514 GCA_022495995.1 Adenophora triphylla var. japonica | reverse complement strand
AATCATAATCAGAACATTCATCACACACTCAATCAGAAAAAGCTGAAGTGGCCCCCAGGACCAATATATAATCCTGCCCAAACCTAATTTCAATGGAGTGAGTGGTCCCAGAATCTTATTGAATCATGTGCAACAAGATAGTTGTCCACTTTCAAGTATCTGTTTATCAAACATTTGAATTTCCAAACTTTTCCTTTCAACCGAATCTTGGAATGGCAGCAAAAAGTACTACTCTGTATTATTATATTCATTACTAAGTATACCCTCAATTATCCCACCAAAGCAGTCTTACTTCTTACTTTATTTTTTAGCTTTACTCAAATAGGCCTCTTTGAGAAATCAAGCTCATATTATTTACAAGTTCCAAATCTAATCTCGTGAACTGAAGTTTTCAAATGCCTGGCTAAGGGTACTCAAGGAAAATTTCCATAATCTCGTGAACCAAAGTAGGATACTTGGGGGTTAACAAGAAAGGTTCCCTTAGCAAGTAACGGCAGTTCTTTATATTCATATATATGTTGAATTCTACATCTGCTATCTCACTTTCTCTCAATCAACTAGCTGCACATATCAGGAGAAGATTAAATAAAACGTACTCCCTCCATCCCAAAAAGATTATGTCATTGACAAGATAAGTTTTTAAAGTTGAAACTTTACATGCTTGTACCTTCTTGAAATTGCACTATAATTATTCTCTTTTCTAGATATGAGAATCTTTTGGGACAAACCAAAAACGAAAGTGGGACAATCTTTTTAGGATGGAGGGAATACGATGCTGCTACAAACAAAGGTGCCCTGTTTTTAACGGAGACAGGGAGCATGTTATCTTCTGTCTCTTTATTCCTTCCTTTTAATGATAGTAAACTACCTTAGTTCCATAGGTTATAATTAGTCTGTGTCAACAGACACGTAAATTTCTTTTCCCTTCTTTTTTTGAAAATGAGAAGTAAAGAATGTTTAGGAGCAACTCCCTTCCATTTTAAGGTTCTGCTGATCAGGATCTAAGAGGCCAGGGGAAAGAAAAATGATTAGAACCAAATAAAATAACTTGAACTAGATTACCTCCTAATAAATTAAGTGCAGTTTCCAAGTGCTCTGCAAAAGGCCAAATTAATGACTAATCCTGTGTTACTTAAAATACTAATAAACCAAATTCAATTCAACAGTATGTTTGATCCCAAGTAGCATTGGTAGTCAAAATTTGGTGCAGCCCTCCAATTTAAGAGACAGTTCAGAGAGGAAAGACAAACACGTGGAGGCCTCAGACATTAATCTATATTTAAGCATGTAAATGTGCACATGAAATGAAATATGTATGCCAACACCTCAATCTAAAGTTAAAGAAGACACACTATTTCATCTTAAGAACCGCAACCAGATTCCAATAGATCAATTAAACTGAAAGAAATTTTCTTTGACCAGAAGAGAAACAATATTTAGGGGTAACTCACTGGTATAGAGACTCAATCTCTGGGTTCAGATAAAGAGAAAATATCTTACATCTTTTAAGCACGGAAAAAAACAGAATATAGTCTCAACAATTTTGGATGAGGACTTAAGGTCTTCTTGCAGGCTATTTAGTCTCTTGTTTGCCAATAGAAGTGTGCATCATCTGAGTTCCATAATTAAATTATGAATTAGGCTTAAATAGTTGAGTGAAGTAGTGTCAAATATCTTGTGGTAATTCATATCTGAATGAAACAAAGAAACATTTCACACCTTTAATTTGAAGTTCTACAATAAGCTCATTGAGACCGCCACTCTGCACCAAGTCCTCAGTATTCATGAGTGTTTCCTGATTAAAATGGAAACAACACCATTTATTAATTCTGATTAGCAATTAACGAGCAACCAGAATGACTGAATGACTTATAACGTCAGCAAAAGGAAGAGGGTGAGAGAGAGGAGGGGGAGGAAGATGTATAGGAATATATTACCATTGTGCTATAGGCTGCTGGATAATCTGTTTTGGCATCCAAGACTAAGTTCTTTGCCATATCCATATCAGCAGACTTGTCAACATAAACATGGCAAATTCCATCTGGAAGTAAAGGTTATTTAGTGTACTAATCCTCTCTGGAAGAGATGTCTGATCTGATATAGCATGTCACTCAACAAAGAGTACATCATCACCAGTAAGTCAAATGTCTCTTACCAGCATGACCCAAAACTGGAATTTTCGTTGAAGCCTTAATCTGAGAAACAAGTTTGTTGCTGCCTCTTGGAATCACAAGGTCAATGAGATCTATTGCTTGTAACATGTAAAAGTAAGCGCTTGTTATCAACTATACTTGAAAGTGTCATAATACTAGAGGAATAAAAAAAATCAATTCAATTCAAGATTCTTAGATGAACCCACATCAAGCAATTCAGGAATCTCTTCTCTAGAAGTAACTAGTCCAATTAGCCCCTCACCAACTGTTTTTGGAATGGCTGAAGTGTAATAACCTGAAAGTAATTTGAAGTAACAAAAATGAGACAGAAAAAAAAAAAAACTTGCAGGTTACCGTAATATGTAATTCATTCGAAAACGAACCTTGTGTAAGATTGCATTGGATCGTTTGGCTTCCTTTTCCCCTTCAATAGGAGTCCATTCTAGTCCGAATAGCTAATGAAGCTATCTATTAAAATAATAAAAGGGTATGCATGATCAATGAGATAATAGAGTTGAAAGAAACAAATTTTCATCTGTGATCGAACTTTGAAAAAAAAACAGCTTTCTTTATATTTAGCATTTCTCTACTGTTTGAAACTTTACGCGACTCGGTCACAAAATGATACTCTAAATGAATGTAATGAGACCCATATAATGTGTATATTTGATAAGAACAGCTTTTTAAATACCATGTTGAACAAAGTCATATAAGGTCAAAAGCTCATGTAATTTATATATCTCCAACCAAGAATGATGGTGCAATCACTTCCCAATTCTATGTCGATCAGTGCATCTTTTTTTTCCTCAAAATAACCCTTTATAAAAAGCATTTCCCAAAATGTAATGGTTAAAAATGTTTTGCCCAAAATGACCTACTTTGGTGAACTTCGCAATCGGTAACTTCTGCAATTTCTAGGTTTCCCCAAGGTAGAAATTGCAGTTGCCAGCTGCGTTTTTAATGTTAAAGATGATCACGTTGAACAAGGCCATGTAAATTCAAGAGCTAATGTACTTTATCTCCAACCAAGAATGACAGCACAATCACTTCCTCATTTCTATGTACCTGGACTAATGCATCAGGGCGAGACTCAAAGATGACTCAGCAGAACACCCAAGGAAGATGCTGCCTTTTTCTAGAATAAATCCATCTTGCAAGCTGGATGAAACACTAGTCATTAGAGGTATCACAGGTCCATCTCATAAAAACAAAAGACATGCAAATACAGGAAAGTGAAATGTTCACTCCTTCCGTTCTATGTTAAAAGTCGACATTTGAAAGTCTAACTTTTTAATTTGTACTTCTATGCCTTTTTCATTTCTCATGATTTATGCTAGTTATAATTATTTTATACAATATGTAAGAAAATTCTCATATCTAGATCATGAACGAAAAAAAATTGAGAAAACACAAGATATTTAAAGCGTAATTGAAACTGGACTCTTTAAGTGGAACGTCCGGGTATGGAATAGTGGACTACAATGTGAAACGGAGGGAGCACCTTTTTGAAACATATCTAAGATAAAGGGGAGTCATAAAAGTTTAGTTGACATCACAAATCCACATCTTTTCTTTCAGTATTACAAGAATGCAAGAGCTATTGTTCTCACAAATTCGCTAGAACTTGGTCCAATGTTTGAAAAAATAGATGCTCGCTAGAACTTGGTCCAATGTTTGAAGAAAATAGGATGCTTCAAATGTGTATGAAATGAAGTTCTCTAAATGTATCCTTTCTGACAAAAAAATTGAAAGTCCGAGACGTAGTGATGCAAAAATTATCAATAACTACCTCCGTCCTCTTAGAAATACGTCCAATGGGCTCTCTTCCATGTTTGCAAGCAATACCTTAATCGCTTTTGCCAGACTTGATATCTACAAATATAATTTGATTCAATGTTCAATAGAGAGATGATGTTGTCTAGAGAGAACAGTTGCCCAAAGGCAAGGCACAGAAAATGCTTCTTGAAAGTAAAATTGAACGAGAACAACAATGTTAACGAAGTTCAATTCAATGACTTGCCTTTGCAGGCTTTAGAGCCAACCGAGAAAATTAGAGATTTTTCATATCCGGAATGTTGTGCAATAGCAACGTCAGCTTCATTCTCCTTAATAATCAGATGCTCATTTGCTTCCAGAGCATCAGCGATTGCCAGCAAGATGTTACTTCTCTCTTGTGCAGACATGGCCTGCAGGATGATGTACCAGTCACTGACACTTAAGTTACAGAAAAATAAATTAAATCCATCAACCACTTATGAGAACGAGTGATTCATCTTGCAAAAGACAAATTACTAATTAATGTGAAGAACCATGAAACGGTGAAGCAAAGTGATAATACCTGGAGTCTTCTGGAACTTTCTCTTGCTGCAACCGCCATATCACGTGCACCAACTTCTCCAAGTTGGACCCATTTATGAGCATCTCGATGGAAGAGGGTCCCGATGCAGCTCTCCTTGAAGTACTTTGATAATATTGTCACTTCTCATAAAGCCACTAGATACTTTCAAATGGAAGGCATCAAAAATGATGATTATATTAATGGAACATCGGTAGGCTAGTAATTTAAGAAATAAAGAGTAGGAAAACCAGCATGACCTCTTTAGGAGACTGAACAAGAATTAAAGAGTTGTAAAAACCAGCATCAAAAAGCAGAGTTTACAGACAAAGACACATACATTGCTTTCTTAGCATAATATAAATGTGGTCTTGCTAAACATCTGTTCAGCCTGAAACTTCAAGGACATGCCCTAGTGGAGCAAGAGAAGATATTAAGAGTTCTTCGAGAAAAGTACTTTTTCGTCCCTCAACTAGTTTAAGTTTTACCATTTCGTCCTTGAACCAACACCAATTTTTAAGCACTCTTGCTAATTAAACTACTTTTTGTCAATAATTTGATAAATAAAATACCATTTTAATTTTATTTATCTCTCTCAAATTTTTAAGCATTGTCTTGTAGTATATCCATTTTATAATAAAGCTTATCACTGATAGATTTTTTTTCTTAAAGAAATATCATTGATAGAGTTAATAAACAAAATATAACTCATTTTTTTGTCCCTAAATTTGTAATTCATTTAAAAAAAAATGTTTTTTTTTATTTCTAATGTCTTTCCTTCCTTCAAACCCTTCACCCACCATCATAACCACCACCGCACCCACTATCGCAGCAACCACTATCAACGCCAAATCAACACACCACCGTCACCAATCCCCAAAACACCACTACCAGCAACAAACTTTCACAACACATCAACAATCACTACATAGAACTCAAATTCAAACCAATTAATCTCACAAGTGTACACAAATTAAGAGAGAGAGGAAGGAAAAATTAAGATCAGGCAACAAATAATGAAACAGATCCGAATAGATCTGATTTCAAAATCACAGATCCAAGGAGAGAGGGAGAGAGAAATGGCTCATGAGATATGATTTTGACAAAAAAAAAATGGAGGTGATGAATGAGGGTTTTATGTGAGGGTTTCTCCAGGTGATGAAGATGGGGTTTTAATGGGTGGGGAAGGAGCGCGTCCGGAGTGGATGGAGAGCTGTGGTGGGAGAGAGAGGGGAAGGGTGGGTGGAGATGAGAAGGGGGTGAGGCTGTGATTTCTTTTGTGGGTGTTGGTTTATTGGGTTTGTTTAGAAAGAAAAGAACTGATTATTGTGAGAGGAAATAGAGGAGGGGACGGGTTATGGGGAGGGGGGGTTCCTTTCAATTGACTATTTTACACCTTTAACAATCATTAGAATAGCATTCAGGATCTGAGTTTAGTATTTCATATTTTTAACCCTTAATATTTTTAAATGAGCAATATACCGTGCCAACTGAGCTAAAAATGCCACTTTAACATGCCACATCAACATGTTAACGGAATTTTGACATGGCATACTACGGAATGATGAGATAGTCCAAAATGATAGGTTAAGGATGAAAAGGTAAAAAAAATAGTTCAAGGACAAAATGGTAAAACGTAAACTAGTTGAATACGAAAAAGGTACTTTTCTCGGAGTTCTTCTATCTTACTTGATGGACTTGGAGTTATTTTTCTTTGTTAATTCAATAACTCCCAGTTAAGCTTCTAAAAGTTAGAGCTGAACTTCAACATCTGTTAGAAAGATTCTCAAGCATTAAAAGGAGGTAGATGTTGGCTTCAATTAATTTGTCCCACCCAAGAAATCATTTTAGTTGACAAAAGAAACTTATGAAAGATCTTAAAGAAATTTATTGAAAAGTTACAAGTAATAAGTACAGATGAAATTAAACTCCAGTCACATTTATATTGGCCAACATTCCTTTTTAGCAGTCTCAATTCTTTTGGCCACTTAAATTTACAAATGCACATTGATTATTTAGTTTCTCAATATACCCCCTAACTACGTTTTTTCAAGATAAAACCACTTATAAATAGTACTCCTTTTAAGTGGCTAAGCAAGGGTACAAATTGAAATCTAAATATTAGGTAAGGGTTGTTAAGACACTTATTACAATCCTAAAGTAATCTAATTCTTGTCTGACTCTGATGGATAATAAAATTGGGGCCGAGGGAGTAGAACCTCCTCCATCGAAAACAATCTTATAGATTGTCATCATCTTGGTCCACCCACCCTCTATACGCAAATGTTTAAAATGGTGAAACCTATTTTAGCACAAACAATACTAAAGAATCTTGGAAAACATTATTGGTTTGTCGAAATGGGGTGTAGTAATATCTCGAACAGATGGCCTTATGGCGGCTAGAAAACCCTGATCTTTAAAAGAGACGTTTCTCCCATCATCTTTCATATTACAGAGGAACTGATGGCGCGTGGAACAATCTAAATCGAAGTTTTCATTATTTTTACCCATCAGAACAGTTTTGTCTGCTAGGAAAGTGGGATCGCTTAAAGTTAGAACATGCTATAACCAACAAAAGCCATGTCAATAGGGATAACAGAGCACCTTGTATTCATTTGCAGAGATGAGATGATTGAAGAGTTATCGTAAATGTTTTTCATTCAAAATTTAATTGTTATTTATATTTCCTAAAAATGATAAATTTCCAAGAAAATGAGTTTCTAATTACAGTCAAGTCTCACTCAACCGAAATGCTTAAATAGAATCCTTCCATTTGTTATCATTTAATTAGGTATTCAGATAATTAAATCAGATAAATAACATACCGAAAAGGATACAACATAGGAGTACAGAACCTCAATGATTATCGTGCTGCTAAGAGCGGCCGCAGTGGATACATTGCGAAAGTATGTTTGGAATACGAAATTAAGAATTTTCAAGTGCAGATGAGAGATGTATACCTTCAGTGATAACAACAGGGATCCCAGCATGAGCAGCATAAACTGCAGCTTTAACTTTGGCCGCTCATACCACCTCTGCCAACTCCTAGACTTATCTCCTGAAAGCAATTGTTCCCTCAAGTTTTTCCCCTTCACATATGTATGGATTAGCCTTGATTGAGGTTCACTTGGTGGACCACTGTAAAGACCTTCTACATCACTTAAGAGCACAAGAAGATCAGCTTTCAGCTCCAAAGCTAGCAGCGGCGAAGCTAAACTGTCATTGTCCCAGACATATGCCAGAAGAGTCCTGTAAGTAAAGTATCCTGTCGTTAGAGACATTGATGTTCGATGCACATCTCAGATACTAAGTTACTGAGAAAAGAGGTATATGTCAAATATATGCAAGTGTCAAAGTACAGTTTCAGAGGTGCATGTACCCCAGAACCGTAAAACAAAATCATGTTGATAACCTCCTAACAGTTAACACAACTCCCACTGCCCTCAGGCTCAATATATGAAAAGCCAAAAGGAAAGCTAGAAGCTAAAGAGAATAAAAATGCAATGAATAAAGGCTACCAGCCAGAAATGACGTAGCACAAGATGTGTGAAACCATAAATGAATGAGTGATCAATACTTTAATTATAACAATTCAAAAGAAGCACTCAGCTAAATTATAAACCAAAAATTAAGATATTTTCATGATCTATTTACCGTTTCTACCTTCAAAATAGAAATGTCTAACGAAAGTAAACAAGGAAAAAAGAGTACCTCATATGGAGCTCTCCTTGTACTGACTGCATCATTTTCGTTAAATATGGGAATAACTTTCAAGGTGAGTAATGACTGCACCGTTTCATTAAGTTGCTTCCTAAACTCTGGATCCCTAAAGTCATTGTCTGTCACGAGAAGCTGAGCTGATGTAACATCCAACTGCGAGCAAAATAGTAAATATTGAAGGCATGTGGTAGGGTGGACTGCAAAATCCATAAAACAGTTTAAAGATACTCCTCCCTCCATCTCGGAAAGAAAGCCCCACTTTTTTAGTTGTCGATTTGCTTGAACTTTGACAGATAGTTTAGGCTAATTAAATTATGCTAATGCAAATCTAAAAATTGTTATTGATAGTATTGATAATGGTGTATCGACAACAAGTTTAGAATTTTATTGGGATATTTAAACTTTCCTAAATCTTTGGTCAAAACTCAACCAAACAACCATTGAAAAGGTGGGACTATCATTCTCGGACGGAGGTAGTATTAAAGACATGTGGGAGTCCTAAATGCAAGAATTCACCTGACTAAACAACGTATCATACAGAGCCATGAGGCCATTTTGTCCAACTGCTGCACAGGCCTTACCTTCAGGCTCAACTTGTGGTTTCTGGAGGTCCGCAAAGCTTCAAAATTAGAAAAGCTATCAGTATGAGTAAATGTAACAATGCCACTGATATAGGTACTGTCAAAGACAGAAAAACAAGAAGATACAAACTTTATTGAACAGTATCAAAAACTGACTCAAAAATCTGCAAAGAATGTCTCCAGCTCAAATAATGGTAACTAATAAAAACATGACATTGTAACAAAGAAACTGCCATTAGATTAAAGACAGAAAGTTTTTTTTTGGCAGGCAATTGCAGGGATGGTGACCATTACAAACTTTGAAATCAAGAAGCCATTTATTACAGATTTTAACAGACACCGGGAATAAGGAGGTTAAAGCCTCCATAAATTACTCGTACTAACTTCTTTAGCACCTCTTGATTAGGTATAACAATCAAAACTTCCACTAGATTTGGTAAGTCAACCATCCTTCAACTGAGAAAATTACACATGATTAAGTAGCCACGTGCTGCCGCAACCTTTTTAACTAAAAGTAAAGATGTGCCAGCGCAACCCGTTTACGTAATTCGCACGGTTCACCGTTCACCCAAATAAAAATAAACAAACAGCATCTAAAATACAGGGCACCAGCTTGCCAAAGCTATTATTATGAATTAACCACACAAAGGATGGAAAAACATGGTAACCATATTATTTCAATCAATAATAAATTAAAGATACATGATACAAATACTTTGTCATGGAGATGAAAGTAAAAGATATTGTAAGGATATCCTGATAACCTGCTCTGAACTAATTTTCGATACTTCAGACGCTGTCGGCCGGCACCAACCGCGCCTGATGACACCAAAATAACCTCAAATCCTTGAGCGTTAAGATGTTGAATCTGCATTTAATGCGAATGCATGATGAGCATTACGTACATGCGAAATATATGCGTAAGAAACTAAAAGCATGCGTACTAAGTAACATAACAATACGGAAAATGTCTTCTCCTAGTTCATTACCTGCTCACAGAGTGCTCCTAATCTTCCAAGCGCTAGTCGTCCATCAGAACGAGTTACAACAGCCGTTCCAACCTTTATTAATATAAGGTAATATTAGCAGATAATAAAAGCATGTATTTAAAAAGACAAGAACCACCGGCATTTATACATTTCAAAATTTATGACAAAGGCAAGTGCATGAATATCCAAAAAAAAAACTTGAATGCTTATTATATTGAATAGATTCTTGAAGAACAAAACTCAATTGGGGTGGGGGGGAATTAAGACAACAGAGAACTGATAAATTTTGCACCACAAATATTTCTTGTGATCTACTCAAAACCTATAACGCTCGTACTCTTTGGTTTACCCCGCCGTACCTGTGCCGGACACTCGTATTTTAGTCTTGTCGACACGAGTCCATCAGGGTAAACCAAAGAGTATGAGCACCTTATCTCAAAACTTAAAAGGTGATTGCCATAGCGAGCAATTACATTCAACGAAAGTGGCTCATGACTACATTAGAATTTAGAAAAGACTGTAACACCTCAATTGCCACTAAAATCCATTTGAAATAAACAACATCCATACCCTTTCAGCCATATCTACTGGTCCAATTCATAAGTGATAGAAGTCCAAACCATCCTTCTTAGGCAATTATTTCTATTTTAATTTCAATCTGAATCCTTTTCTAATTTTAGCAGTTATCCACTTCTGTGCTCATATTACAATCACGGTGAATCTCAATAACCTATTCATCTACCATAAAGCTTCCAATCAATTCAAGTGAATTTTTTCCAGTTAAAAAAAAAAAAATCCACCTTTCCATAACTAGGATTAAGATTAAAGGCATTGTTGATACGATGAGACAGAAATTAAAATGAAATGAAATAAAAACGAAAATCAAACTTGTTTATCCAAGGAAAAACCCTGCAAGCGTTAAACCTTCCGCAGCGAACTTCCAATTCACAGCATACGAATCCCAAAATGCAAAATAGAAATTACCCAAAATTCAATTTTTACAATTTGATTGGAATGAGAAGTAGAACAATTAGGGATTATCGGTCAATTAAGCTAATAAATGAAACAACTGACCTTGATAACTAAGCGTTTAACGTCTTTAACAAAAACTCTGGTGGAATCCTCCATTGACGTTAATTTTCCGCCTCTTTCTTCTAGAATGAGGCTAAACGTTTGCTAGTATCGTAGGGTTCCCAGAGATTTTGTGTGCGTGTGTGTGTGTGTCGTATTGGGGAAATGGCCGAATTCTCTGAGCACGGATATAATATAATACACTTTGATACACATTAGAAAGAAGGAGACGACTGGAGAACTATTCTTAAACTGAGCACCTGTAGCGGGTCGAATCGGTACGGCTGGGTAAGGTAAATTTTTTCAGAAAATATTTATTTTTAAAAATATAATTACCAAAATAACAAACTTTCCAAACTATTTACTAAAATAGATTTTTTTCTCAAATAATTCCATTTTAAAAATCTAAATCCCAAAATAACTCACATTTGAAACTATTTACCAAAATGACCAACTGTTTGGAACTCGCTACACGGTGTAGCGAGTTTATAATTTTTCCTAGGTTAAAATCGCAATACGGTGTAGCGGATTTAAATTTGCTCAATTTTATTTTAATATTTATGCTATTAAAAACATAAAAATAAATAAAATTTGAACACACTACACAATTTATCGAGTTGAAATTGACAATAACCACAAAGGTCCAAAGTAAGTTTACAAATGTCAAAGTAAGTTTGTTCTCCGCCTCACTTTAAATTACAAAATAATAATACAAAAATTATGTATTAATAAAGAAAACTAAATAGAAATATTATTTTTTCCATTTCAAATAAATACTTTAAAAAATACTTCTATAAAAAATATAATCTTCATTTAAAAAATAAATATTACTTTTGACTCAAAATGAATAACCAAAAAATAATACTACATTTTTATCCAAAAAAATGAACATTACTTTCTTCATCCCAATGAATATTTAAAAAAAAATACTGCTTCATTTGCCTCAAAAATTAATGTTTGTAATGTTAGTGTCTTCGCTTCAATATATGATATTAATTTTTTAAACAAATGAAGTACAATATTCATTAGGACGAAGATAGTAATTTATTTTTTTAGACGATGTAGTATTCTTTTGTAAAAATTAATGTTTATAATGTTAGTGTCTTCGTCTCAGAAAATAAATATTAATTTTTGAGACAAATAAAGTAGTATTCTTTTTTTAAATGTTCATTGAGACAAATTGAGACAAAGGAAGTAATTTTTTTTATTGGATATAGAAAGTAGTATTAATTTTGGAACAAAATTAATATTCATTTTTGAATTGAAGAAAGAAAAAATTCTTAAAAAGTAGAATTTTTTTTCTATGTAAAAATAAATGAACATTGCTTCCTTCGTCTCAATGAACTTTTAAAAAAAGAATACTACTTTATTCGTTTAAAAAATTAATGTCATATTTTGAGACGAGTGCACTAACATTACAAACATTAATTTTAGAGGCGAATGAAGTAGTATTAATTTTTAAAATATTAATCGGGATGAAGGAAGTAATGCTCATTTTTAGGATAAAAAATGTAGTATTATTTTTTGATTATTCATTTTGAATCGAAAGTAATATTTATTTTTGAAATGAAGAATATAATTTTTTATAGAAGTATATTTTTTAAAGTATATATTTGAGATGAAAAATATAATATTTCTATTTAGTTTTCTTTATTAATACATAATTTTTGTATTATTATTTTTTAATTTAAAGAGACATGGAGAACAAACTTACTTTGACCTTTGTAAACTTACTTTGACCCTTTTGGTTATTGTCAATTTGAACTCGCTACAACGCGTAGCGACCTTTGTAAACTTACTTTGGACTTTTGTGGTTATTGTCAATTTGAACTCGCTACACCGTGGCGAGTTCAAATTTTAATTTTTTTAAAGCATAAATATTAAAATAAAATTGAGCAAATTTAAATTTGCTATACCGTGTAACGATTTTAACCGGAAAAATTATAAACTCGTTACACCATGTAGCGAGTTCCAAACAGTTGGTCATTTTGGTAAATAGTTTCAAATGTGAGTTATTTTGGGATTTAGATTTTTAAAATGGAATTATTTGAGAAAAAAATCTACCAAAATATCTCTTTTTCTGAAACTCACTAAATGGTATAGCGAGTTTGTATTTTGTCCGTTGAAACTCGCTAAATGGTATATCGAGTTCAATTTATCATGTATCAAAAATGTATTTATTAAATTATAAAATCGCTAAATGGAATGGCTTGTTTAAGCGAATTTGATTTTTCCTGGATAAGGATGGGACGCATTTCTTGCAAACCCTAAACATATAATTGTTGAGAATGACGAAAGTGAGAAGAGGGGTTTGAAAAAAACTCAAGTTTTATAGCTTTCAACTTTATAACCCTAAACATATTTGTTGAGAATGAAGAAAGTGAGAAGAGGGGTTTGAAAAAAACTCAAGTTTTATAGCTTTCAACTTTATAATTAGTCAAGAGTATAAATCAAGGTAAATCTTTAACATATCAATCATTCTATATACTTTTGTTTATATATATAGAGCTATATATATATATATATATATATATATATATATATATATATATATATATATATATATATATATATATATATATATATATATATATATATATATATATATATATATATATATATATATATAAAGGCATGGTGTGGAAAACATAAGGGCATTGCATAAGTTTTTGAAGATTGAGGAAAATCTTATAGAAGGTTACCCCGCGTCCTAGTAGTTATCCAAAAATACAACCCCATAACAATTGTTTAGTATACTCATCCTCCTCCTCATGTCGGTGAATTACACATGTTTCAACGGGTATTTTGGGCATTTGGGTCACATTGAAGCTTTCACTCATTGTCGACTTGTCATTTCTGTTAATGGAACATTCCTTCATGGTAGATATAAAGGGGCAATATTGATTGTCATGGGTGTTGATGCTCAAGACAGTATACTTCATTTTGCATTTGATGTTATTGAAAAAGAGGACTGGGTGAATTGGCGTTGGTTCTTATATCTTATTTATAGACATATTATCAAAATTCGTGGGTTTTTGTTGGAAAAATATATGTGTTTGAAGGAAATAATGTATTATTTCCTAAATGTGTTGTTTGTTAAATGACCAAATTGATTGTTGGGTTGTGTTCTACTCCATGAGAACATTGAAATCATATATTCATTTGTCCAAAATGGTTGAGGGATGAATGAGATATTAAGGCTCAAAGTAAGTGGGTTGGAAGTGGGAAATGTGGCTATCCCACATTGGAAAGGAATGTAAAAGGAGAGTAGTTTATGTACTCCTACACTTTAGTAGGGAGTAAGATTGTAGAGCATAGAGACTCTCTCTCGCGCACAGGTGCGCAGGGGGGTGCAAATCATGGACCGAAATGAGCTTCGAGCTACCGAACTCATGTGCACGCGCGTCCTGCGGACACGAATGTAGCTCCAAATTGGCCTACTCGCGCAAGCCCACTTTTTGCATTTATTTTTCAAATGTGACCAGCCAATGACTGATGCAGATAGACTGAGGGTGCTCTGTTGTGAGGCTGAAATTACCCAGATCCGGCTCACGCGCGGAGCCCCGGCATCTCGCATTGCGTCACTTCAGGAAGTCGCCCGGATCCGATAGGCAGCGCGATCGCGCCCCGGCATCTGGCTTGTTCCGTTTGCGTTGGAGGTGTATCACTGTGTTTTTGCTTTGTTGAGTCGCCACGCCGTTTTTATTAAGCCCAAAATATTGAAAAAGGGCATCAGTTTAAGAATAAAATGTTTTTGTGTGATGAGATTTTTGAGTTCAGAGGTCAGATGACTCATCGGAAAGAGAATATTAGAGCTCACCCGAGTCGCCTCGTAAAAATGAGTCTTTCGGTACCCCTTTATATTCTTTAACTATTGTGTGTGTGTGTATGTGCTTTTAAAAATGCATGCAGTATCGGATGTCTACATTGTGCACTGCTTATTGAAATATATTGAAATAGTGTAGGAAGAAAGCCTTACCAATATTGGTTCGTGTCTGTCTTCCGCTAGGGAATAGTGTTTGAGGATGGAATAGTGTTTCGGTACGGACCGGGATTGCTTGGGATGAGCCTATTGTCCGCGACGAGAGTTTCGGCGTGCGTTGGGATCGTCGATCGCGTTCGGGGCAGAGGTTCGGCGTGCGTTGGGATCGCTTGGCTGCTCGAGCAGAGGTTCGGCGTGCGTTGGAATCGTCGGTTGGATTCGGGCAGAGGTTCGGCGTGCCTCGAAATCGTCGGTTTGGCTCGAAAAGGGACGGGACGCCTCGGGAAAGACCAGGCAAGGCCTCGGAGTACCATGAGGGGCCTCAGAGTACCTCGAGAGTGCCTCAGGGCAGCGCGAGAGCATCGCGGGAGCGCTCGAAGAGGCTTCGGAGCACCACAAGGGAGCTCGAAAGGCCTCAGAAGGATCCGAAAGGGGTCGGGAGTGCCTCGAGAGGACTTAGAGGGGTGCTAGAACGCTGGGGGGAGAGGAGAGAAGAGGGAGATGTGTGAAATGAGAGAGGGGGAGCCCTCTATTTATAGTGCCCAGATTTGTGCAAGAAGGTCCGTACGGACCTTTCAGGTAATCCAAGTTTTTGGTTTTCCTCGATTTGAGGGAATATGTGGACTTTAAGAAGATTCAGCCATGATGATGTCTGGTAGCAAGAAGGTCCGTACGGACCAACCTTGCATGCATAAAGGTCCGTACGGACCTCCCATGTAGCTGAGTAATGATGCTTCTCGGGATTTGAGGGAATATCTTGGACTTTAAGAGGATTCAGTAATCATGGTAACAAAGAGGTCCGTATGGACCTTATATGCTTTTTCAATTTCTGAAAAATTCCTCTGAGGTTCTTTTGTGCCTTTTTGTCCCAGAAAGGTCCCTCCCTTGGTTTGGTTGGGGGTTTTGAGGTTTTTGAGTGTCATGGGTCTTCGAGACTGCGTTCGTGTGAGTCTGCGGTGTTTCCCGTGTGCTCGGAAGAGGGTGATCCAGATTGGGGTACTTACAGAAGCCCCTCGACGATGTCACTTATGGAGGAAGTGGGGTCGTTGATAAGATAAGGGTCCTGATCTGGATCGCGTGCTGGGAGAGGAAGTGATCGTGTAGGTCGGTTTGTGAGGACATAGCGGTGTCTTGTTGTGTGACCGCTTAGGTCAGTTGGCTGGACCCTGTGATAGAATTCCTACGTATCCCTAGTGGGAATCAAGCCTGATCGTAGTTCGTGTGTGGGGTGAGTGTTGTTGTGCACGAGGACGTGAGATATCCTTTTGACTGAAACCCTGTGTGTGGATGTGATGGTATCTTGTGGGTGACCGTGTTGGTTGATGGTAAGGACGTGGTAGCGTCCTGGGTGACCATATAGGTCGATGGTAAGGACGTGGTGGCGTCCTGGATGACCGTATAGGTCGATGGTAAGGACGTGGTGGCGTCCTGGGTGACCGTATAGGTCGATGGTAAGGACGTGGTGGCGTCCTGGGTGATCGTATATGTCGGTGGTAAGGACGTGGTGGCGTCCTGGGTGACCGTATAGGTCGATGGTAAGGACGTGGTGGCGTCCTGGGTGACCGTATAGGTCGGTGGTATGGACGTGGTGGCGTCCTGGGTGACCGTATAGGTCGATGGTAAGGACGTGGTGGCGCTCTGGGTGACCGTATAGGTCGATGGTAAGGACGTGGTGGCGTCCTGGGTGACCGTATAGGTCGATGGAAAGGACGTGGTGGCGCCCTGGGTGACCGTATAGGTCGATGGTAAGGACGTGGTGGCGTCCTGAGTGACCGTATAGGTCGATGGCTGGACCCTGTAATAGGATTCCTACGTATCCCTAGCGGGAATCAAGCCTGATCGTAGTTCAGAGGTCGTGTAATCGTGAGTGTATGCGGGCGTGGAGGTGCCCTGAAGTGTCGTGTGACCGCCGAGGTCGACAGTGAGGACGTGGTGGCGCCCTGAGATGGAAATTTTACGATTTTCCGAATCGGGTGGTTTAAAGCCTTCCGGGCTGGTTATATTGATTTGGGAGGTTTATACGGTCTTCCGGACCGAGTGGTTTAGAGCCTTCCGGGCTGGAGATAGTGATTTGGCTAATTTATGCAGTCTCCCGGACTGAGTGGTTTAGAGCCTTCCGGGCTGGAGATAGTGATGAGGACGTGACTTGTCTTCTGGCCGCGGTTGCGTCGTGCATGAGGACTTTATTCGTCTTCTGACTGCGGTTGTGGAGGCGTGGCTGCCTTGTGCTTTGATTGTGAGAGGCGTGAATGCCTTATGTTTTGTCCGCTGGGGGAAAGGTTGGACTTACGATGACTGTCGGTGTTCATCTGCTGGGGATAGGTAGCCTCGTAGGGGCTTTGTCCGCTGAGAATGTGACTTCGGGCTTACTTTGATGGCCGGTGGTTGATTCACCGTTTGGCATTTTGGAGGCGTTTTGTGCCTTGGGATTTGTGCTTGGAGGTGCTGGCTCCTTTTGCGCTTGTTTCACCGTTTAGTGGGCGAGGTCCGGGCTTACGATGACGGCCGGTGTTTGTGTTGCCGTTTAGTGGGCGGAATTCGGACTTACGATGACGGCCGGTGTTTGTTTTGTTGGGTTAAGGACCAAACTGCATTGAATCTGCTGAAATAGGCCTTTGGACAGCCAGGGGCAAAGATTATAAGGGCAAAGGAGTAATTTGGCCTTATGTTGCAAGAAGGTCCGTACGGATCTTCTCCCTCTGCAAAGAGGTCCGTACGGACCAAAATGGCTTTTTAATTTCCCCAGGCTTTGACCAGTTGCATAACCGAGGCGTTTCCCCATTCTTCTTCTTCCAATTCGTGAACCACCGAGAGAGAGGGAGAGAAAACTCCATTTTTGCTCCAAATTGCTTAGGAAATCCTCCATAATTTAGCTTGAGTTGCTTGTCAATGGCGGAAAGAGCACGGAGAGGTCGTCGTGAATGGAGCCAAGAGGCGATCGAGCAAAGGGCGGAACTTCAAAGGAATTGCACTTCCTTTGTGCCTTCGTCGAGGAACCCGGATGTGTTGTATCTGAATCCGGAGGTGCACAATAGGCGAGTTAGGAACGCCGGGAAGATAAGAAATCAATTTCGTCCTGATTCCTTGCTTGAATTGTTGAATGCTAGAACTAGGTTTTAGTTTTTTGCATATTTGGGGCTTTTGTTATTTGACATGCTTTTTGTGAAATTCGTTATGAATTGTTGAAATTGAGCATGTAAAAATTGTGGGTATGTGATTTTTGTGCAAAAATGTGTAGATTGGCTCTTATTTGTAAAAATAAAGTGCCTCTCTTTGAAATGCATGCTTTGGTGTTTTGTACCTTATGCTATTTCTGTGTGTACATTGTGAGAAAATTGTCATGTAAGGACAAATTTTGTAAAAAAAGTGACATGTGCCGTGTTTTTGTGACGGGTTTTGTCTGAAAGTATGTGCCGTGCAGGGACAGACTTTTCTTTTGAAAATGTGTCATGTAGTGTGTGCCGTGTTTTTGGTGACGGACTTTGTGGGGAGTTTTATGTGTAATGCATGCCGTGTTTTGTGACGGGTTACATGTGAAAATTATGTGCGATGTGTGTCGTGTATTGTGACGGGATATTTTTGAAAATGTGTCATGTAGGGCTTAATCCCTCTGTTGAGAAAATTTGTACAGTGTGTGCCTGTTTTGTGACGGACTGCATGGGGAAAATTATACGCAATGCATGCCGTGTTTTGTGACGGGTTACATGTGAAAATTGTGTACAATGTGTGCCGTGTTTTTGTGACGGGTTACATGTTGGGACAGACTTTTTTATGCTTTGGTTTTCTTTTGGTATTTTGCATTAAGTACTATGACTGACGTACCTTTGTTGTGTTTACCTGCAGGATGAGGGGCTTTTATCTGGGAAAGCCAAAAAGATGAAGTCTCGAGGGTCGCTCGAGGCAGTAGTGGAGTTGTGGCAGCAGTTGCCGGACATCTCTATGGAGGGCAGGCCGAGCCCTAAAAGGCTAGTCTTCGCTTCCGGCTTGGGCGCGTTCGTGGAGAACTTGGCCGGGATTTCTGATACGAGGAAGAACAAGAGTATCTTCCTGGGCTTGTCTGAGTATTGGTGGGATACCACCCACACCTTCCATTTGAGCTGGGGTGAGGTGACGGTGACTCCCACCGACTTTGCAGCTATTACTGGGCTTTCCTTCAAAGGAGGGCCAGTGCGGTGGAGGGACAGGATATCTGATGGGGTGCTGGCTGAGCTGTTGGGCTTTGCGCCTCTTCCTCGCAGGGGCCTGGGCATGCTGTAGAGATGCGGATTTCGGCCAACATTGGGGCCTATTGTCGTGGTACCGGCCTGGTGACGGCGGAGCAGCTGGCACGCTCCTTCCTGTGGTTTTCCCTCTCCGAGACTCTGCTGGAGGGTCTGATTGATTTGGAGAGGGTATGCGAGATAGCTTGGGGCGAGGCGAGCCTGGCCGAGGTTTATTTCTCTTTGGACCGGTTTAGCCGAGGCGTGGCCAGTTCTTTGGGCTGCTTTGATTTTGCTTTAGAGGTACGAGTTTATTGCTGTTTTTGATTTAGCAATCTGTCATTTCTCCATTTTCCTTTGCACTGAGTCTTTTCTGCTTTTGTCACAGGTGTGGTTCTATGAGATCTTTCGGTGCTTCCCGTGGGATCGAGAGGCTGAGGCCATAGCGGCCTATCCTGCTATGTTGGGCTGGGCCCACCCGTTGAGGAGGAGGACGATGAGTAGGGGCAAGCTCACCATTGCCTATGGGGATGTGCAGGAGCATCTGGGGAGAGATAGCCCGGCGGAGTTTGATCTGTACCCCTGGGCTCGATATGGGGCTGACGAGTTTGAGGGTGCTCCCGTGGTGACGGCGCAGAGGAAGATGCTTTGCGGGCCCGACCCGCGATGTCCCGTATTTGGGGGAGAGGGTCTTCCGGGCAAAGATGGCCCGGTATGCTCCCCTGGCCCGAGGACTCGCCTTTTGGGATGATGGATTCCAGTGACATGGACGTGCTAGAGTTTGAGAGATATCTTGGCGGCGTGAGTGCCGATGAGTTTGTTTTGTATGGAGAGGAGTATGGGGCCTTCATTAGGAGGAAGCTGAGGACGCCACGGGTGTTGGCGAGGGAGAGGCAGGATGGCCCGCCAGGTCCCCCAGAGGTTCCGGTGCCTGGGCCGAATTTCACATATGTTCGTGGGGATTCATCGAGGCGGAGGGTGTCGATACCCGTCCCTGAGCAGGCTCCTGCTGCCTACCGGGTTGACCCTGATGCGCCGGTGAGTGTGCTTACTCTTTTCCGTCTTGGCAGTTTTTCTGCATTTTTCTCTTTTTGTATGCCTGTATCTCTTTAGCTGAGCATCTCTTTGGCTGTTTGCTTGTGCAGGTCCCAGGGAGAGCCTTCGACACGCTGACCCGCCGTTATGTGGCGATGCGGTCCTTTGCGAAGAAGTTGGCGGGGAAGCTGTCTTGCCGGTCTTCGCGGCGTGTGCCGGCATACGAGCCGATGCCTTCGAGGCATTCTGTGGACGTTCCTCCTTCGAGGGTTGAGCCGGGGCAGCAGTTAGAGGGACCCGTTCGGGGGCGACATAGCATGGATGCCGGGACGTCTTCGGGGTTCCAGAGGCAGCCAGTCTTTCACAAGTTCTGGCCTTCGCAGGAGGCGCCGGGAGAGAGTTCATCGGAGCCTTCCTTCTTCGATCCTTTTGCCGGGTTTGACCCTTCAGAGTATTTTGAGTACCCACCCCAGGAGGGGGTTCAGTATTCTGATGACGAGGGTGTGGCTGGCGAGTTTGCCGGGGTGCCTGACTTCACGCTTGATGATGATGATGAAGAGTCGAATTAGGGCTCATTTGCTTTCCCTCTTTCCATATCTTCTTCTTTTTTCTTTTTTTTTTAGCAACAGACATTTATGGATACCTGTAATAAAACACTTGTATTTGCATAGCAAAAGCATTTTATTTTAAGATGTAATGCCGTATTTTGTTATTCCCGGGAATTGCCCTAGGAATTGTTGCTATTTTATTATTTGTGCATGCCACGTGAGCTGGGAGTGCGTTTGTGGGTAGCGTATGCTTGCCGAAAATGGCTTTGGCCAGAATTTGGGCAGTTTGGAGCAAGGTCCTGCTGGGAATAGTGGTTGTTGTACTGTTTCCTGGGAAAGTAGGACCATGGTGCAACAAGGTCCGTACGGACCAACTTGGGATGCAAATAGGTCCGTACGGATCTCCTTTGCTTTTGGAAAGGGATAAGTGTTTTCCGGATGTCTGGACTTTCCCCACTTCCCATTTGCAGTCATTTCGAGCTTTCTTCTCCCATTTTTTCTAGGAACCTCCATTTTTGCCATGGATTCTTCGTACGTTCCACGAGTTTTGCCGAGGCTTTCGAAGGAGCGGCAAGCATACTTCCTTGAGCGGCTGAAAATGTGGATGCGACACCGTATGAGGCATCAAAGGCGGGATTTCAAGGTAAGGTTTCGACTTTGCTCGGTTTGGTCCCTTAAGGAGTTGGTTCCTGATTGGGAATTGTTGCGGGCTGCCGCGAAGTTCTGGGATGTTAGGAGGCATGTGTATTGCTTCTCCTACAATGAGACGGTGCCCACCTTTGAGGATTTTCGAGCTTTGATTGGAGGACCAGAGGTGAAGGCCATCTCGCTTCCTTTGATTGGCGGTGCTGTCGTGAGCGTGAAGATTTCGTGCTTTATTCGAACTTCGTTGGGAGAAGTGCAAGGCATGATCCTTGATTCGGGTCATATTGACATTTCTGCGCTGCTGGAGCGGTTTATGATTGATGATGAGAGTGATGTCTCGTGGGATGCATTTGTCTTGTGCGTGATAGCAACGCTTTTCATGGTCAGCTCTCTTGGGGTATGTGATGGCGCTTTGTTGAATGTGGTAGGGCACTGCAGAGCTGGAGAGGATATTGTCCCGTTGGTGCTGGGGGAGACTCTTCATGGTATTGACCGTCTGGCGACTGGGGATCTGTTCATGAGAGGGGGAAGCCCCGCTTTGCTCACCTTGTGGCTGCGGGAGAGACTTCAGGCTATGCGTGAGGCTCCGGCGTCGTTCAGCCCGTGGACATTTGCTCAGCGTCCTCTTGTGTTGGATATGGATCAATCCGCCTGGGAGAGATGGATGGCACAGCTTGGTACGCATCAGATCCGTTGGTGGGTTCCGCACTGGGGGATTGAGACTAGGAGGGCCTTGCAGGAAGGTCCTATGTTGTCAGAGTTCCAGGTTTGTCTTGGTCCTCCTTCTATATTCCGTCGCTTGTTTCCCGACAGTTTGGGATGAAGCAGGAGCCTTTGTGGGGCTGGGATGACCTTGCCACTACGGAGGTAGCTCCTCTTTGTATGACAGCTCCAGGTGCTCTTTTGTATTTTCTGAAGGTATGGAAGTATTCCGCTTTTCCCTCCTGTGGTGCTCCTTAGATGTCGGGAGAGTGTCGTGTTGACCACCCAGTACCTGGCTTGGTATGAGCAGCGTGTTGGGCAGTCCCAAGTGGCTTTGGGGAGCAAGCGTGGAGCGATTCTGGGGCCCGATTGTCGTAGTAGCTATTGCCTTAGGAGTGCCGAAGCCTGGTCCGACCCTCAGGATGTTACGGGAGACACTTTGTTTGACTACGAGACCAGAGTTGACCGACTGGCGGAGAGAGGTCCTCTTTTACAGACTCGCAGGGAGGAGATCCGAGCCGAAGCACGGGCGAATGAAGCCCTGCGAGCTGCTGGATTGTTTGACTCTACTGAGAGGACCCCTGACCTCGGACTGAGAGAGACAGAGATGGCTCGCGTGGAGCGAAAGAAGACTCGCCGGGGACGAGGGAAGAAAGGGAAGAATGGCGAGGGGACAAGCGCAGATGGCGCGGAATGACCTCCTAGGTATCCATTTATTGCATTTGTAAACACATTATTTGTTAAATGTATTAAGCTGTCTTTTAGCATGTTGTAAACTTGAGAGTAGACCGTGCTTGAACTCATCAAGAAATGTTGTAATCGTTATTGATTTGTGATTTACTTTTAAAGCTTTATCGAGATGCAAGATCTCTTGTTCGCTTTTCGTTTCTTTTGTGAACCTTGGCGGCGTCCAGCTTTGGACCTTTCTGTTGTATTTGCGGACTGAAGCAGCCTGGGCCTTGATGGCAATCTCTTTCGCTTGGGCTTCCTTTTTGTAAGCCCGTGAGGGCGAAGACAAGCCCCTAGCTTGGAAGTTGACATGGGTGAGTCGTTTGATGTTGAGTGACCCTCGGATGTCCTTTGATGTTACCGCCGTCTTTTGACTTGGTCAAGGTGATGGTGGGGGCATGCTCTTAGAAAGTGCATAGCTTGATGGAGGTCTTGGTTGACATTCAAACTTTTGACTTTTTTGTGTGTTTTTAGACCGGACCAATTAAGGTTGCCTACGTTCCCCCGGACTAGAGGGCTCAGGTCTGCGTAGTTCGACACTACATGGAGTGCCAAGAGATGCACAGTTTGTTCTTCTTTAGGCGAAGTATCTGCGAAGTTTGCTTCCGTTGACTGGATTCATGAAGGGATTGCCGTCTAGGTGCAGCCGGCTTCATGGCACCTCCGGAGAAGATCTTTTGAACCACGAAAGGGCCGATCCATGTTGGTTCCCATTTTCCCAGTGGGTTGGTTCGAGTGGGAGGCTTTTCTTTGAGTACCAGATCGCCTTCCCTGATGTCTCGGGACTTGACCTTCTTGTCAAAAGCTCTAGCCATTCTGCTTTGGTAGGCTCGGACGTGTTCCATGGCCTTTAGTCGTCGCTCGTCTAGCAGAGCCAATTCATCGTGTCGGCTTCGGAGCCATTCGACTTCGTTGACGTCATTTTCCAGCAGCACTCGGAGTGAGGAAATTTCCAGTTCAAAGGGGAGGACTGCTTCCATCCCGTATGTCAGGGCGAATGGGGTTTCTCCCGTGGCTGTTCTGACTGATGTTCGGTAGCCCCAAAGTGCAAGGTGCAGCTTCTCGGGCCAATCGCGTCCTCGGGTGGTCATTTTTCGGATGATCCGTTCGAGGGTCTTGTTTGCTGCTTCCACGGCGCCGTTCATTTGTGGCCGGTAGGGAGAAGACTTGTGGCGTGTGATTTTGAATTCGGCCAGCAGTCTGTCGCATTCACCTTCGAAGTGGGAGTCGTTGTCTGATATGACCTCGTTCGGGATGCCGTATCGGCAGATGATGTTTTCCTTGAGGAAATGCGCGACTTTCTTGGAGGTGAGCACCTTGTAGGACTTGGCTTTGACCCATTTGGTGAAGTAGTCGATGGCTACCAAGACGAACTCGTGGCCGTTGCTGCCTGGCGGAGCAATTTTCCCGATGACGTCAATTCCCCATGTGGCGAAGGGCCAGGGCGTAGTCATGCAGTAGAGATCGTGAGGAGGTAGATGATTGAGGTTGGAGAACCGTTGACACTTGTCGCAGCTTCGGACAAAGTGGATGCAGTCTGCCTCTATGGAGATCCAGTAGTAACCCATCCGGAGAATGATTTGCATTAGGGCCCTGGCGTTCATGTGGGGACCGCAAGCCCCATTGTGGACTTCGTTCATGAGCTCGTTTGCTTCTCCCTGGCTGATGCAGCGTAGGAGTGGTCCTTGGTAGCGTTTCTTGTATAGCATGTCCCCAAGGATGACAAAGTGTGAGGCGAGGCGTTTTAGGGCCATGATTCTCTTGGCTTTGGTTCCTTCCCTGCGTTGACCTTCCTCGTCCATGAAGGCGGTTTCCCTGTTTTTGAGGTATTGGAAGATCTGGACTGTGCTGGAAATGGCTTCGGACTTGCGTCTCTTTGGCTCTTCAGCAATCTCGCAAATCGCTGTGATTAAAACCTCCTCGGCAGCTTGGGCCCGGTTTTTCTCTCGTTTGACAACATGCTTAAATGTTTGCTTGATGCATTTATTCAATTAATGTGTTCGCTTCTTTGTGTAGATGAATTGTTATTAACTGTTTTGATTAGTTAACTCATCATTTGTTAAAGATGCAATGAAAGGATATTTTAGAAAGGTCGGACCTTTTATTGAAAGCGTAAAGACTGTACATTGTTGATTATGGACTCACGATCTTCCGGCGTAGAGCCATCAGATGACTCGAAAGACATGAATTCACAGACAACACGACTCGAAGCTAGACTATAGGCGACGAGGGATTGGACCAGGCTTCATTACTCTTGGCGGGCTGTAGCTCTAAAGAGGGTGGCGATGGCTCTGGTGGCCGGACTTCACCCGAGGCGGCTCCCGGAGGATGGCTTGTTTGCGGTTCGACTTCAAACCATATCGCGGAGGTTTTTGGTGGCTCCCCTGATGATGTCCCTCCATTAGTGTTGTTGCCAGTCCTCGGGGGACCTTGATGATAGAAGTCGCTGAGGGCTACTTCCAGGAGGGCGAAGCATTCGCTTATTCGGAGTTGATTCTTGCTGATGTTGATCATTTTCATAGAATCTGCTTCTTTGTCTGGGATTTTTGCTTGGACGACATTTACAATGTCTGACTCGAGGGGGCATGTTATCTTTCCTTCCCTGATTAGGCCTTGGAGGAGATTGCGCCACTGTTCATCTAGGTCAGACACCGGGATGTTGAATTGGACTATGCTGTGATGGCTGTCCCCGTGAGATCCGAGAGTGTCGGCCAGAGGGTTGTCCTGTACCAGTGGGTCGGTGATGAGCCAATTTTCAAGAGGGTTTTCGGCGAAGTAGGGGTCTACTCCTCGGTCAATCTCCATCTGGGCGTTCCTTTCTTGATCCTCTCTTAAGCATTCTTCGCAGTTGTATATGTCGGAGTTGTCGTCTTGACCCATGAGCTCTTCGATCTCTAGCTCGTCGCGGCTTAGAGCGTGGATGTAGGGATCCACTTCGTAGCGGGACGGGGCGGAGACTCAGTGAGAAGAGTATTCGGTCATGTCGGGACCTTCTTCTGGGTCGTAGCTTGCTGGCCAAGCGCTTGCCATTGTGCTGCTTCCGCGGATCACCTCGAGTATTCCCTTGGCGTTGATGAATTTCACGCATTGGTGAAGAGTAGATGATACCGCCTTCATCTGATGTATCCAAGGTCGTCCCAGCAGGGTAGAGAAGGTTGGTTTGATTTCCACGACTTGGAACTCTACCGAATCCAGTTGTGCATCGAATTGGATCCTCAGATTTATGACTCCTACGATTGGTCGTGGAGTGGAGTCGTAGGCTCGGATTATCCGGGGCGAAGGTCTTATCAGGGAGCGGTCAATGCGGAGTCGTTTCAGTGTGCTCAAGGTAATGATGTTGACTGCGGAGCCGTTATCAATCAAGACGTTCGGGAGGAAGAACATCTCAATTTTTATGAGGATGAGGAGGGCCTCGTTGTGTCGATTCTCACACATCAGCAAATCATCGTCTGTGAAGGCTAGACCGCTTCCCGTGCTGCCATTTGACTCAGTCTCCTCTGGGGAGCGTTCGATCCATCCATTGGTGTGCCTTGGTCGGGGCAAAGATCGTAGAGAGACAGTTGCCCTTGGGCATTCTTGTCTGGATTCCCGGTCACGAGACCTTTTGACTCTGGTTTCACGTTCCCAGTCATAACGGGATAGCATGCTGACGATTTCAGAAATTGCAGGGGGCCTGCTCTCGCTTGGAGTTTCGTCGAAGGCTATCATGTTCATCCTGTCGTTTCGGGGGAATGGATTTCCGATGGTATTGGGGCCACGAGGGCGTTCCAACTTTCCCTCTTCGATTAGCCCCTGGACCACCTGCTTTAGCACGAAGCAATTGTCGGTGGTGTGGCCGGGGTAGTTGCTGGAACTGCGGGATGCGAGGGGGATTGTTGTTCCTCGGGAGTGTCTGATCACGGTTTACTTGAGCTCCGTTTTGGATGTAGTGTATCGTTCCGGCCGCTTCTTTTCCTTTGTTCGGGACAGGTGCTGAAGTTGACAGGTTTGTCCTATAGCGGTAAGACGGAGCAGGGGTTGCTGTTATCTTCTGAAGGCTCAGAGTCTTCTCGAACTTGGTTCCGGCGTTGACCATGGCACGGAGATCTGGATAGAAGTGATGGCTGATCAAGGTCCTCAGAGATGGTTTGAGACAGGAATGGAAGATGTCCATTTGCTCTTCTTTGGAAAGCGAATCCATTATCTCGCTAAGCTTCCAGTTCCATCTTTTGTAGAACTCGCCTACTGGTTCGTCATCCTTTTGTTCAGTGGCTTGCAGATCGTGGCGGTTTGTTTCCCACTCAAGGTTGGCGCGGTACTTCTCTAGGAAGATCTCGCTGATTTGGTCCCACGTGGAGCGGTTTTCTGCCTTTACGTTGAGGAACCACCTTAGCGCTGTGGATTTGAAAGAATGCTGGAAGTGATCCGCCATTTGTTGAGGGGTTGCCCCTTTGGCTCTCATACCCAAGACATAGGTGTCGATGTGGGTTTTTGGGCATTTTGTCCCGTCAAACTTTTCCATTTCCGGCATCCTGAATTTCGGAGGGAGCGGGACCACCTTGTTTGGATCAGTGGGCAGGAGGGAGTCCTTCCGAGAACTAGCTAGCTTGCCTTGCATGTCCTTCATTTGCTCGATCAGCCAAGCCATGTGGGGATCGGCAGGTTGAGGTGGGTTACCGTTTTCGGGGATAGAAACCGAAGATGGAGGTGGATTGGTTGATGGGATCGCCATTCGGGAGTCTTGGGGAGGTAGTTGAAGTTAAGGGTGTGATTGCTAGGTCCGCTAAGGGTTGTGTTTGGGAATTGGGGAAATGATTCATTAGCCCCAAGTGGCAGACCAGCAGGTAGCAAGCTTGAGATGTCAGGATATCCGCTTGGAATGCTGTCCGGCTAAGCATGGGGATTTTGGTTATGGGCTGCGAGGCTCGTATAGAGGCGAGAGGATTGAATCACGGAGGATATCGAGATGCATTGGGATACGCGGAAGCGAGCACGTATGTGTCTTTGTTGATCGAGCTTGGTGTGCGAGCCGAAGCTGGCGTGTTGAGGCGGGCATGTCGGGCTGCTTGGCCCGATGCACGAGTGGAGCTTTGAGCGAGAGGCGCTTTGCGTTCTTTGGGATCTCGTAGCTTGGCGGAGGCGGGACCTGCTGATAGCTTTGAGAAACCGGGGGAGCCGGTATTTCTTCGTCTTCTATGAGAACGAAGGTTCCATCAGGTTGGGGAACTGCAACGGTTCCTCGAAGACGCAGGGTATCTACGATCCAGGCTTGCTGCTCTTCTTGGCGCTTCTTGATAGTCTCGAAGGCTCGCAACACCTCCTCCATTGTTTGGAGGTTCCTTAGTGGCGGGGTTCCGTTTCCCTCACTATTATCTGTTGATCCCGTCATGGGGGAGTAGAAGAAGGTGCGGACCGTTGAACTGGAAGGGCTGTCGGACCTTGTGACCTCGATACTGAAAAGGCGGCTCCCGGGTATTCTCAACCACTATCGGTTCGCTGGAGGGGGTGATGGGCAAGGTTTAGACACGGGAAGGCCTTTCGGAATAAGGGGGAAAGCTCACGTGACATGCAGTTTCCGCTTTTATTTTTTTTTTGATTTTTTTTTGTTGTTTTAATTTACTTAAAACGTGTTTCTCAGAGTCCTAGGTAGGTTGGAAAAGATTGTTCTTCTTTTTCTCAACTATGCTAGATCCTGGGTCTGTGGAGACCGTCTGTGCGGCTATAAGCCCCTCGTTTTTGCACCTGTATTTCGACATCCCGGGGTGGACAGCCCCGGGCGAGGGTCCTATAGGGCAAGCGGTTTCCACCGGCCTAAAATAAAAAATCGAACCTAAGGATCGAGCCTGTCATGTTCGTTTTAATGCGTTAGCCATGTGAATAGTGAACCGAGCCGGCCACTGAGTCAAGATCGGGTCAAGAGTTCGGCATGACCTCTCTTTACCTTGCTTGCATAAGGGATCTGTGACGTTAGGCGTTGGCTGGGTCATATTGTCATGGCTGACGTATTAAAGGCTTGATGACATGGTGTCATGTGAGCATGGATGTATATCCGGGACGGAACATCGTCTGGGTGTAGCTTCGGAAATCAAGATCAGGTCAAGATTTTAGCATGACCTTTCATCGCTTTGCTTGCACAAGGGATCTTGAGTTAGAGCTTCGACTCAGAAAATGGCCGGCATGGGATATGTATCCAGGCTGTATGACACGGATTGGGAAAAAACCAACCGAGTCTGGACAGAGTGTGACTCAAGACTCAAACGTGCAGGGTTGACGCTTGGCTAGGATGGAATGTTTGGAATGATCCCGTGCGCATCCAAGAGGCCTAGGAAGACCAAACGGACTGCAACTGAGACCACTCCGGGTTAAGGGTTGTAGTGTGCAGTGTATCCGAGGCAGCAGTGCACGTAGCGTGCGGTGTAACCGATGCAGCAGTGCGAGTATTGTGCGGTGTAACCGAGGCAGCAGTGCGAGTAGTGTGCGGTCTCTAAAATTCTTTTTCTGAGTAAAACAGAAGTTTTTGAAGAATTTTAAATGTATGTACACAGATGTATATTGATGCATTTTTTTTTTTGTATTTTTTTTTTTGTAAAATAAAAAGTAAAGCACATGAACACACACACAACAGTTAAAGAAAGGGGTAAAATGAAAGTTTGACCCTCATCATTGTTTTAAAAATTTTTTGTTTTTTTATTTAAAAGTTTTTAAAACAAATTGTCCCCAGCGGAGTCGCCAATTGAAATTACCCGGATCCGGCTCGCGTGCGGGGCCCCGGCATCTCGCATTGCATCGCTTCAGGAAGTCGCCCGGATCCGATAGGCAGCGCGATCGCGCCCCGGCATCTGGCTTGTTCCGTTTGCGTTGGAGGTGTCTCGCTGTGTTTTTGCTTTGTAGAGTCGCCACGCCGTTTTTATTAAGCCCAAAACATTGAAAAAGGGATCAGTTTAAGAATAAACTGTTTTTGTGTGATGAGATTTTTGAGTTCGGAGGTCAGATGACTCCTCGGGAAGAGAATATTAGAATATTAGAGCTCACCCGAGTCGCCTCGTAAAAACGAGTCTTTCGGTACCCCTTTATATTCTTTAAATGTTGTGTGTGTATGTGCTTTTAAAAATGCATGTTGTGTCGGATATCTACATTGTACACTGCTTATTGAAATGTATTGAAATAGTGTAGGAAGGAAGCCTTACCAATGTTGGTTCGTGTCTGTCTTCCGCTGGGGAATAGTGTTTGAGGATAATTGTGTTCCGGTACGGACCGGTATTGCTTCGGGATGAGCCGGTTGTCTGCGGACAGAGTTTCGGCATACGTTGGGATCGTCGATTGCGTTCGGGCAGAGGTTCGGCGTGCGTTGGGATCGTCGGTTGCGTTCGAGCAGAGGTTCAGCGTGCATTGGAATCGTCGGTTGGATTCGGACAGAGGTTCGGCGTGCGTTGGAATCGTCGGTTGGATTCGGGCAGAGGTTCGGCGTGCCTCGAAATCGTCGATTTGGCTTGAAAAGGGTCGGGACGCCTCGGGAAAGACCAGGCAAGGCCTCGGAGTACCACGAGGGGCCTCAGAGTACCTCGAGAGTGCCTTGGGGCAGCGCGGGAGCGCTCGGAGAGGCTTCGGAGCACCACAAGGGAGCTCGGAAGGCCTCGAAAGGATCCGAAAGGGGCCGGGAGTGCCTCGAGAGGACTTAGAGGGGTGCCAGTGTTGGGTTTTACGGGTCCATGCGCAGCGGAATTAAGCATTAAAACATAAAACCCAAGAAGCCCTAAGATCCGTTCTATACAATTAATTTAAATTCCTATGAGATAGAATTAAACCAACCTTGAAACGCTTTCCGGTCTTGAGCTATCGAACGATTTTGATTTTGTGATATCGAATCACAAACTTCGTTCTTCAACTTGCTTGAACTCTAGGCCTTGATCGACGAACGAGCGAAGACCCTCTTTCGGTATCCACACCTTTGAATGAATCCAAGAACAACTTCTTGATGATTGCTAGATCTAAACCTTGAAGAATATTGAGAGTATTATGAATTTTGCTTGAAAAATTTCTACGACCTTTTAGGTCCGATTAACCCTTGTATTTATACTACAATAGTAGGAATACCTCTCCTAATCGTATTAGGAGAGGCAGAGAATGTCAAAACGCGTACGGGCCTATTATGTCGCGCGGTATATTAAGCCATTGGCTTAATATGTCGCGTGACATATATAGCCAGATACTGAAACTCTCAATCATTCTTCCTCCGGTTTAACAAATTCATTCTAGTTGTGTGTGACCCAATAGGATTACATTATGTTGGCAATGAGTTCGATCATATCGAACCTCATAAGACATAAGCGGACTCTAGCAAGCCATTATGTCTACCCAAATAATGTAACGTAAGAGTTCACGTTTCCAACGGTGTACTTCCATTTCTCCCTTTGTCTCACGATGTTATATTGAACACAAGTCATGGTCATTGTCAACTTGTCTATGTTCAATGCTTTCTCGATTCCTTGAGTATAATGATAATTCCAATCATATTGAGGTATGGCCATACACTTTCATCATTATCACTCATCGAGGGGCCCAAGCAAAACATCTCTCTTTTGAGGGACAAATTCCATATTGACTTATCATCCTTCCCATCATGAATCCGATCATGCCAAAGATAGCCTTTATGGATATCGTGTTAAGATATTGTTTGACTAAAATCAAACATGACTTTTCATCATATGTAAGGTCATGATAATCTCAGGTCTAGGGACTAAATGAAGTAACCTTATGAGATTTACTTATGACACTTGACCATGTCATAAATCTCATGCGGGTCATGTCCAGTCACTTGTTCTCTAACAAGTACTCATAATTTCAATGTGCATCTCTATGCATATAATCATCACATGATTATCCATTGACAATTATACTAATTATTCTCTTAATAATCAGGGACGGAGATTATTACAATAAATATGCAAACTATATAATAATCAAATAATAAACATAAACGATAAAGATGATACATAACGGTTTTCAGTTAAACATAACTAAAGCCTAGGGCATTACACCAACATCCAAAAGGCTGGGGGGAGAGGAGAGAAGAGGGAGATGTGTGAAATGAGGGAGGGGGAGCCCTCTATTTATAGTGCCCAGATTTGTGCAAGAAGGTCCGTACGGACCTTCCAGGTAATCCAAGTTTTTGGTTTTCCTCGATTTGAGGGAATATGTGGACTTTTAGAAGATTTAGCCATGATGATGTTTGGTAGCAAGAAGGTCCGTACGGACCAACCTTGCATGCATAAAGGTCCGTACGGACCTCCCATGTAGCTGAGTAATGATGCTTCCCGGGATTTGAGGGAATATCTTGGACTTTAAGAGGATTCAGTAATCATGGCAACAAAGAGGTCCGTACGGACCTTATATGCTTTTCCAATTTCTGAAAAATTCCTCTGAGGTCCTTTTGTGCCTTTTTGTCCCAGAAAGGTCCCTCCCTTGGTTTGGTTGGGGGTTTTGAGGTTTTTGAGTGTCATGGGTCTTCGAGACTGCGTTCGTGTGAGTCTGCAGTGTTTCCCGTGTGCTCGGAAGAGGGTGATCCAGATTGGGGTACTTACAGAGGCGTGCGCCTGGATGGATTGATGCGGCTGGCTGGAGGTCAGTAGGACCTGCCCCGTTGAGCCTCTGTGAGGCAGGTGCCTGGCTGTGTTCGAGGTGGGTGCCTGGGCACCAGCAGCTGCTTACGCCAGAAACGATCCTACGCCAGAATTGTTCCTAATTATCTCAAAGGACTGTGTAACTGCTGCAAGGAGTTCAAAGGGCTGTGTAACTGCCTTATGAGCTAATTGATTAAGCCAATTTATTTCAATAAATGCATTGATTAAGGAAATTAAAAACAGGTTTTAATTTCCGGGCAGTTTTGATTTTCCTTGGCTGCTATATAAAGGGAAGAACACAACAAGAAGAAGACACAGTTTTTCTAGAATCTCAACACTCCATTTTCGCAGCATATTCTTTTCTTTGGCCTCCTGCATTGCAACCGTGGTGATATTGTCCAAGCATCTAACTTCAGTTCGCCGGAGGTACTATTGTGCAACCACCGTCCGGTCAATCCGTTTCATCCTGGGAGGCAAACGTCCCGTTCAATATCAAGCACAACTTGGTGAGGGGGGAAATTTTGTCTTAAGGAGAGTATGATCTCACATGACTCGGACAACATCGACAAATCCTTTTTCTTATCTTTTTCTTTTCTATTTCTGTTTTAAAAGTTTTCTGTAATTTCCATTTGATTTTGTAATCTTTATTCCAACAATCTTAAGACAAATGTTCTTTTTCTTCGTTGGAAGGAAAACTTTTTAAAACAGTGAACTAAAATCTTCTGTTTCGTTTCAGATGGCTACTGAATCGAACAACATGAGAACTAATGCTGGAAACAATTCTGAGAATCCTCGTGTGGAGGAAGCGCTTCGTGTGGAAACCAATCCTCAAAGGGTGATTGTCCAAACTGTTCCGAATCACCATGGTGAGAAACCGAAAAAATTTGTTGGCCAAGACTTTAAACGTTGGCAACAAAAGATGCTCTTTTATTTGACTACCTTGAACTTGACGAGGTTTCTTAAGGAAGATCTGTCACAGTTGGTGAGAATGAGACGGATGTGCAAGCCATCTCTGCTCTTGATGCTTGAAAGGATTCAGAGTTTCTTTGCAGAAATTACATCCTAAATGGATTGTCGGATACACTATACAATGTGTATAGTGTTAAGAAAACTGCAAAGGAATTATGGGAGTCCTTGGAATATAAGTATAAAATCGATGTCGCGGGCACAAAGAAATTCATTGTGGGCCGTTTTCTCGATTACAAAATGGTTAACTCTAAAACAGTTAAAAGTCAAGTGGAAGAGTTGCAAATAATAATCCATGAAATTCATGCCGAGGGAATGGTAATTAGTGAAAGCTTTCAAGTGGCGGCTATAATTGAAAAATTGCCTCCCGCTTGGAAAGATTTCAAAAACTACCTTAAACATAAACGAAAGGAAATGAATGTTGAAGCGCTTGCTATTCGTCTTCGAATTGAGGAAGAGAATAGAATTGCGGAAAAGAAGTTGAATAATCTTCTTGTGGCGAAAGCCAATGTGGTGGAGCATGTTGATAGCTCCAAGGCCAAAGGCAAGTTTATACCCATAAAAGGTTCTAGTTTGAAGCCAAAGGGAGGAATATCCAAGAAGAAGTTTGATGGAACTTGCTACAATTGTGGTATTGTGGGCCACAAGTCTTTCGAGCGTAGAAAGCCAAAGAAGCAAGCAAACATGGTGGATGTCATCTCGAATGAAGTTTACGATATGCATTTGGCGGCGGTAATTTCCGAGGTGAATTTGGTGGGTTCAAACCCAAATCAGTGGTGGATTGACACCGGTGCAACTAGGCATGTGTGTTCCAACAAGGAAATGTTTAATAATTTTGAAGCCCTTGAAAATGGTAAGAAATTGTTCATGGGAAATTCGGCCACTTTCGATGTGAAAGGTCAAGGAAAGGTGGTGCTCAAGTTGACTTCCAGGAAAGAGTTGACTCTCAACAATGTGCTTTATGTGCCCGAAATTCAGAAAAATTTGGTGTCCGGATCGCTTTTGATTAAGCATGGGTTTTGTGTTATGTTTGAATCCGATATGGTTACTTTGTCTAAAAGTGGAATGTTTGTAGGAAAGGGATATGTTTGTGATGGTATGTTCAAGCTAAGTGATATGGTTGTAAAAGCAAATGTAATGGCTACTAAGCCTAAGATCAATTAAATGAATAATTCTTCCGTTTACTTGCTTGAGTCTTCCAATCTGTGACATGGTAGACTAGGACATGTTAATTATGATACTATACGTAGATTAATTAACATGAATTGCATACCAAAATGTAAAATCGACTACAAACATAAATGTGAAACTTGTGTAGAGGCAAAGTTTACAAAACCTCCGTTCCATTCGGTTGTAAGAAATAATGAACCACTTGAGTTGGTTCACACAGATTTATGTGACTTGAAGTTAACACAATCATGAGGGGGCAATAAGTACTTTATGACTTTTGTTGATGATAGCACAAAATATTGTTATGTGTATCTTCTAAAAAGTAAAGATGAGGCTATAGAGAAATTTGTTCTCTATAAAAATGAAGTTGAAAATCAACTTAACCGGAAAATAAAAGTCATAAGAAGTGATCATGGTGGTGAGTATGAATTCCCTTTTGAAGGTATTTGTGCTCAACATGGAATAAAACATGTAGCAACACCACCATACACACCACAATCCAATGGAGTTGCCGAGCGCAAAAATCGGACCTTAAAGGACATGATGAATGTCATGTTAATAAGTTCGGGGTTATCGGATAACATGTGGGGAGAGGCCATCTTGTCTGCAAACTATGTGTTAAATAAAATGCCTCGAAAGAAAATAAATAAGAGCCCCTATGAATTGTGGCATGGAAAAGTGCCATCATGCCAATACATGCGAGTGTGGGGGTGTCTTGAAAAGGTTTCAATACCACCTTTCAAAAAGGTGAAAATTGGACCAAAAACTATTGATTGCATATTTATTGGGTATGCTCACAATAGTAGTGCTTATAGGTTTCGTGTGCATGAATCGAAAATTCAATATATACACAAGAATACTATAATGGAGTCAAGAAATGCTTCTTTCTTTGAGAATGTGTTTCCGTGCAAAAGAGATGAGGCAAGTTCATCTCAAAGGAGACATGATTCAATAGAAGAAGAAGAAGTAGAAGGAAGAAATCATCATGATGAAAATGATGGAAATGATGAAGCGGAGGTAGAACCTCGACGGAGCAAACGAGGTAGGGTAGAAAAATCTTTTAGCTCGGATTTTCTAACCTATATGCTTGAAGGTGAACCACAAAGTTATAAAGAGGCCGTGAGCTATTCGGAAGGACCTTTGTGGAAAGTGGTCATTAAAAGTGAGATCGATTCCATTTTACAAAATCACACTTGGGAATTAGTGGATCTTCCTCCGGGAAGTAAACCACTAGGATATAAGTGGATTTTTAAAAGGAAAATGAAGACGGATGGAACAATTGACAAGTATAAGGCAAGACTTGTAATTAAAGGTTACAAGCAAAAGGAAGGCCTTGATTACTTTGATACATATTCTCTGGTTACGAGAATAACATCCATAAGAATTGTACTTGCAATAGCAGCATTGCGGAATCTTGAAGTACATCAAATGGATGTCAAAACCGCTTTTCTAAATAGGGACTTAGAAAAGGAAATTTACATGGAACAACCCGAAGGATTTTCTGCGTCGGGGCAAGAAAATAAAGTGTGCAAATTAGTAAAGTCATTGTATGGCTTGAAACAAGCACCAAAACAATGACATCAAAAGTTTGATCAAGCTATGGTGGAAAGTGGATTTAAAATAAATGAATATGACAAATGTATCTATGTTAGAGACACGGGAAATGGCTACGTCATTTTGTGTCTTTATGTAGATTACATGCTTATCATAGGAAGCTGTGATAAAATGATAAAGTCCACTAAAGACATGTTGAACTCAAAGTTTGACATGAAAGATATGGGGTTAGCCGACATAATCCTTGGCGTGAAAATTTCAAGAATATCAAATGGACTTGCTTTAAGCCAGTCGCATTATGTGGACAAGATTCTTGATAAATTCAGCAAGGGTGACTTAGCTATTGCTAGAACCCAAATAGACATGAGTCAACATCTATCAAAGAATAGAGGTAATGCAGTTTCTCAAGTTGAATATTCGAGAATCATTGGAAGTCTAATGTACTTGATGAGTTGTACTAGACCAGACATTGATTACACGGTTAGCAAACTGAGTCGGTATACAAGTAATCCTGGAGCGGAACATTGGAATGGTATAGTGAGAGTACTAAGGTACTTAAGATATACTGGAGATTATGCTTTACACTATACTAGACATCCAGCGGTAATTGAAGGATATAGCGATGCTAATTGGATATCCGATATAAAAGACTCAAGGTCTACGAGCGGATTTATATTCACATTAGCAGGAGCAGCTATATCATGGAAATCTTCTAATCAAATGGTTATAGCTAGATCCACAATGGAATCTGAGTTTATAGCATCAGATAAATGTGGTGAAGAAGCCGAATGGCTACGCCAATTTATAGAAGATATTCCAAGATGGACAAAGCCCGTGCCATTAATATGTATACATTGCGATAGCCAATCAGCGATTGGAAGGGCACAAATCATTTGTATAATGGTAAGTCTAGACACATTCGTCGAAGACATAATACCATTAGACAACTACTCTCAACTGGCACAATATCCATTGACTATATTAAGTCAAAGGAAAATTTAGCTGATCCGTTAACCAAAGGGTTAAATAGAGAGTTAGTTGAAAGCTCGACGAGGGGAATGGGACTTAAGCCTCTTAAAAGTTAAACACAACGGAAAACCCAATCTAGATGACTGGACACTACAACAAAAACAGGTTTTTGTGGCACTTTTTTAAGTGCCACAAATCAGAAAAAAGTGCCATAAAATCTATTTCCGACACATTTTCCGACACTTTTATAAGTGCCATAATAAGTCGCGTCAGCAATACTTTCCGGCACTTAAAAGTGCCACAATTTTTCGGCACTTTGAAAAGTGTCACAATTTTTGGCACTTTTAAAAGTGCCATAATTTTCGGCACTTTTTTAAATGCCATAATTTCCGGCACTTTTTTAAATGCAATAATTTCCGGCACTTCTTTAAATGCCGCAATTTTCCGGCACTTATAAAAGTGCCACAATTATCCGGCACTTATGAAAGTGCCACAATTATCCGGCAGTTTTGTAAGTGCCTCATATTTTCGGCATTTAAAAAAGTGTCTTAATTTTCCGGCACATTGAAAAGTGCCACACATTTCCGGTACTTTTGCACAGTTTTAATGAACTGACGGATATGATTGCTGCCGGTAATTCACTACAAATAAATACAAATCTCAAGCATATTTAATGCCACATTCCTACATAATTTTGACTAACTGTAACAAAGTATATAAAAGATAACTTTTTCTCATTGACATCAAAGAAAATAAGTATAAATTACATCATTCAGAAAGTAATAATTCAAAAATTTAAGCAAGGTATACAGCCTTGACATCACAACACCAAAAGCTAAATATTCAATTGTTCAAACAAAAGCGTGATGAGATAATGGTCTTCTTCCATAGCAAATGTATTACAAGAGACGTGATCCATCACCTGCAAACAAACAATTATAGCATTAAAAATAATCTTGACTTTGTATTCCATATTCAAAATAATCTTGACTTTGTTTAATAAAAATTCTAGCTCCCCCTCCGAACCAACCCAAGTCTGAGCACACAAATGTGCTTTGAAGGAACTTAATCATTCACGAGACTGAACATGCACTACTTAATGTTGAGGGAGAGATTTTCTGCTGTTACCACATATATGTTGTTAGTTTTGTTGCTTACCTGACACAAGTTAAGAAAAGCCAGGTGCCATTTATGGCCGGCTAAACCAAATGGAAGCAAAAACACAAGTTACAGTGGTTTAGTGTTGAGTTGGTGATGTATATATAGTGATTTGGGAATGCAGGAGAGATTAATTTAATGTTTGTAATACTTACTGGGATAACGTTTCAATTCACGTTGGATGAGATCGTAAGGGAATGGGCAAAGCTGTTCCACCCGACATACGGCAACATCCTTGGCTCCAACATTCCTTCGCTCCTCATCAAGCTTATAGTAGACCTGAATGAAGATATACATGAGTAATTAAATGTTTAGCAAATAAAATTAGTAGGAGAACCTGTAGAAACATCCCAGGAACATAAAAATAAATGCTCAATAATTGATCCAACAAAAAAGGTCATTCTCTATGCCTGTGATAGTCAACAAACCTTTCCAGAGCACAGAACAAGACGTTTGATACCCTCTTCCAGATCTGAATGGTCATTCTGGTCTTTGATAAGGCGCTTGAACCTGGTCCCTTGTTTGTCAAAACCCGGATGACCTTGAACATCATCAAACTCTGATATATTTGACTTGCATTCCTTGTGACGGAGAAAGTTCTTTGGAGCCATTACTATGAGAGGCTTACGAAATTCCCTGTTAATCTGAGAGATGACAATACAACATGTAAGAATAATGAAAATTCCTCTAGGAATCCATTGGAAAGTCTGTAACCAAAGAACTAACCTGACGGCGGAGGACGTGGAAGTAATTGGCTGGAGTAGTGACGTTCACAACCTGCCAATTGCATTCTTGAATTTGCTTTCGCAGTATTGGGTCCATCACAAGTACAACATCGGGATTATCATCACTCCTCTGCCATCACGAAGTATCAAATATTTAGAAGACTGCATAACAATAAGGGCCGCCTGCAGTGTTGAGGTGAATATAGTGATGACTAGAATCAATCAAGAAAGAGGGTGGCTACCATTCTTGAATTCACGCCAGTCATCCTCATCATCCAAGCTGCAGCCTTGATACTTTGATTTAGTGCGGACGGATCCATTCATGGTCTCCCCAACTGAAAAGTTTTAAGTATAAAATACTGTAAGTAAATAAATTTCTGTTTATGATTACAGTTATAGAATAATAGGAGAACAGACAAGAAAACCTGCATTTGAACAAAAAGAGAAACAATGGTAGAAATGTTTCATAAAAAGGAGAAAAGGGTTTAATTGCCTGGTAAAATGTATCTCTTATGATACTTCGGAATATTCATCACAGATGATTGTTGGGAGAGGCCTTCGTGATCAATGTACCCCTGACATATCCCTAGTCTCTGCATTTCCATGTTGAACATAATCATAAAGATGAATTGAAAAGAGTTACTCCCTCAGTCCCAAAATGAAAGTCCAAAAAAAAATCCAATTTGCTCTGATTTCAGACATTCTCCAAAGAAATGTGGTTTCCAAAATTGCAAGGTGACGCCTAAAAACTAAATAAATAAAATTGAACAGGGTAAAAGACTCAAACAACTTACCATTCTAAATTTCAAACGACTTATATGTTGAAATTGATAAGCAATATATGGATGAGAACATCCTTATATTTTTATTGACTGTATTATATAACGTCTTTGATTAGTATTCTTAACTTAAGATTTTAACGCAGAGCTTTAGAACCAAAAGACCAAGTACCGTTTCTTTGCATCTAAGACAAGGGGCTGTTTGGTGTTGCTGTAATGAGTTAAAACTATTTATATCTGCAAATGGTCCACTGTGTTGACCAGAGCTTTGATGGCATAATCTTTTAGCGTATCAATCACACTGTATGAGCAAGAGTATATGAATTTAATTAAAAAATTTAGTTAAACTTTAACTTCCTATAAAGTTTACATTGACATAACAAGTAGCTCACATATGTTTCTGGTCATCGTTTGTGTAAGATAATTCGAAGTATTCAGCAGCGGAGTACAATTGCTTTCTCAAATTCTTCAAATCCTAAACAAATGCATCAAAAAGAGAAACTTCAAAATAAATAAAGTAGAAATCAGTATTCAGTCCCCATATGGTCTTCAGAGAATTGAAAATTTTTCGGTTTGAAGATGGTAACACCTCAAATGCACACAACTATTCTATGAAAATAAAAATTTGCAAATACAATCTATGGGAAGGTAAAGCTCAAGAACAGGAGAGAGAAATACCTTAAGACTTTCAGAAAATAGTAAGCTTTGTTGCATTGAGAAATCACCATAACTGGCTGGTTCTCGAGGAAGGGAGAATGAAGTAGAAGAGCTTGAGCTCATAGTCTCCATGGGCAGACTTTTGTTAAATTATTTTTTTCCTGAAAAATAATTATAAAAATAAGTAAAATATAAAATGGTATTTACTTCTAATTGTACCTGGCAATTCATAGATGCCCACAATCAAAAACCTACCACAAGATTGGTAACCCTCTCAAAAACACAACACACACACACACAAGAATCCAGAAAGAACAAGCAAGAATCATTCTTTACCAGCAATTGTACAAAAACCCTAGAGGCAGAAATTTTCAAAAGTGCACCTTAAAATCCTCAAATAATTCAAAAAAGCCACACAATGTGTTGAACTTGACAATTACACTTCATTGAAACCCAACAAAGTCAGATTCCCAGACAAGGAAAATGGCATTCAGTACATTAAACAACAGCAAAAGATTCAATCTTTCAATTAAAAAAGAAGACCCATTTGATTCTCAAACAACTAAACAACAGAAATTGAACAAAAATGCCAATCAAGAAACTGAAATTCCGCCCTAACATTCAAAATTTCCCAATTTTCTTAAATAACCAATCAGAAAGATCCAAACCTGGGATTTTCAAAAACTGAAGCTAAGAACCCCACCAAGAGAAAACTATCCCTTCAACTTCAATTCATGAATTGTGGCCCAAACAAGACAAAAATTGGCCCATTTCACGGACAGAGAATATTGGGTTCTAACGTGATTTAGATTTTGACTAAACAGTAGAAAACGACAATAATAATTTTGTTTGAAATTGGAGGACAAAAAATGGCCAGAATGTGCAAAGAACTTGTGAGAAGTTGAAGAAGAAGAAGAAGATGAATGGGAGCAGGGAAGAAGCATCAAGAGGTCGATTAAAGAGAGGAGACGGCACGACAGAGAGAAAACTGGAAGAGGGGAAATGATTTGGGAATACGGTAGGTTTTTGTTAAAGAGGGGTTTTTGATTTTTCAGCAATTGGGCGGAGACGGGAAGTGAATATATAAGGCGCCTTGTTTTCCAAAAACCCTTTTTTCTTTTTTGCCTCAATTATTTTTTAACCAAAATTCTATTATACTATCATTTTGTTTAATTAATTTCTAAACAAAAATTTTTATACTGTATATAACTTTTGTTAATTAATTTCTAAACATAGCTAGAATTGAAGTATGTTAAGACGATACTTGTGTCAAGCATATGATCGGCTACACAAAAAAGCATAACGATTCAAGGACATCGCGTCTATCGATTTGCGAGTAGAGTAAATATGCTTGTACGAGCGAAGATTCAATGGGAATTCCCACATCTTCGTATGCAAGTTTTCGTCTGCCAGACTTTATCACCATTTCCTCATTATTTCTTTCATGTGGGGAATTGTTGGAAAAATATGTGTGTTTGAAGGAAATAATGTATTACTCCCTCCGTCCCAGACCAAGGGTTCATCTTTCCCTTTTGATCCGTCCCAGACCAAGAGTTCATTTCCATAAATGGCAAGTTTTTGAATATAGTTATACCCTTATCATCTTCATATATTTACAAAAAAACAATTCATTATACCCTTATAATTTTAACATATTTACAAAAAAACCAATCATTAACTTACTATTCCTCCCACTCATTCTCTCTCCTATTAAAAAACCAATCATTAACTACTATTCCCTATCCCATATTACAAAAAAAACCATTCATTATACCTTTTATAAAGTTACCATATTTACAAAAAAACCAATCATTAACTACTATTCCCTATCCCACATTTAACTTTTATTCATTTTTTTAAAAAAAATTTAAGAAGCGTGAAATCCACCACGTACACCCTTGGTCTGGGACGGAGGGAGTATTTCCTAAATGGGTTGTTTGTTAAATGGCCAAATTGATTGTTGGGTTGTGTTCTACTCCATGAGAACATTGAAATCATATACTCTCTCCATCCCAATAGAAGCTTCACCAATTTCCTGAAAGGACGTCCCGTTAGAAGCTTCACTTTTCCTAAAATGGCAAAGAATCTTTACTATTTCACCCATTCATTCTCTCTCCTATTTCACTTTTATAATCACAACACTTTTCAAATTTACTATTTCCTCCACTCATTCTCTTTTCTATTTTACTATTACACTCACAACATTTTCTCCACTTACCAATTTTCTTAATTTGCGTGTCCACCCAAAAGGGTGAAGCTATTATTGGGACAAAGGGAGTATTCATTTGTCCAAAATGGTTGAAAGATGAATGAGATATTAAGGCTCAAAGTAAGTGGGTTGGAAGTGGGAAATGTGGTTATCCCACATTGGAAAGAAATGTAAAAGGAGAGTAGTTTATATACTCCTACACTTTAGTAGGAGTAAGATTGTGGAGCATAGAGGCTCTCTCTCGCGCACAGGTGCACAGGGGGAGTGCAAATCATGGACCAAAATGGGCTTTGAGCTACCGAACTCATGTGCATGCGCGTCCTGCAGACACGAATGTAGCTTCAAATTGGCCTACTCGCGCAAGCCCACTTTTTGCATTTATTTTTCAAATGTGACCAGCCAATGACTCATGCAGACAGACTGAGGCTGCTCTGTTGTGAGGCGTGCGCCTGGATGGACTGATGCGGCCGCCTGGAGGTCAGTAGGACCTGTCCTGTTGAGCCTCTATGAGGCGGGTGCCTGGCTGTGTCCGAGGCGGGCTTCTGGGCACCAGCAGCTGCTTACGCCAGAAACGTTCCTATGCCAGAATTGTTCCTAATTATCTCAAAGGACTGTGTAATTGCCGCAAGGAGTTCAAAGGGCTGTGTAACTGCCTTATGAGCTAATTTCTGGGCAGTTTTGATTTTCCTTGGTCGCTATACAGAGGAAAGAACACAACAAGAAGAAGACACAGTTTTTCCAGAATCTCAACACTCCATTTTTGCATCATATTGAGAATTCTTTTCTTTGGCCTCCTGCTTGCATCCGTGGTGATATTTTCCAATCATCTAACTTCAGTTCGTCGGAGGTACTATTGTGCAACCACCGTCCGATCAATCCGTTTCATCATGGGAGGCAAACGTCCCGTTCAATCTCAAGCACAACTTGGTGAGGGGGCGAAATTTGTCTTAAGGAGAGTGTGATCTCACACGACTCGGACAACATCGACAAATCCTTTTTCTTATCTTTTCTTTTCTATTTCTGTTTTAAAAGTTTTTTGTAATTTCTATTTGATTTTGTAATCTTTATTCCAACAAGTTATGCTTGATATCTGACCGTAATCACGGCATTCTTAAGACTATTGTGAAAGATATATGGTGGTCATATGTGCATCATAGATATTGGTTGAGACATATGCCAACAAATTTCTTAGAGAATCATAGAGGTGTTGGTTTGAAGTATTTATTTTAGAGACCTGGTAAAGCAAGTAAAGATAGAAAACTGATAAATACCTTATAGAGTATCTGTTTAATTAACCCTGAGGCAATTAAATGGTTTGTGAATTAGGTACTAGAAAGTGGACATTGGCGCATGATTGTGGTTATAGATGTGGCATTATAACTACTAACATGTCTGAGATTTTTAATGGTGTCATGAAACGAGCTAGTGGGATGCTAATAACAACAATTTTTGAGACTGTCTTTTATCGTTGTGTAAAGTCTTTTCAGGTAAGACATGGGTTTTCACTAAATGCTTTAGGTGGTAATCTTGATAACCCAAATATCAATCCCCTACACCAATTCAGTCAGAAAATTCATAACCGATTCAGAAAAAATAGTGAGAAGGCTACGCACCATCATGTTAGGAGGTTCAACACTCACGAGATGGGGGTGTATCAGGTGACAACCGCACGTCGCGGTGATAATATTCAAATTGTCTGATGGAATGATGGTACCTGCAAATCTGGTAAATGGGTTGCATATCACATGTCTTATTCCCATCTTCTAACATGTTGCCAAACGCAAAATATTGACGGTCGTTTTTATTTTGATCCATTTTACACTATTAGTTAATACTACAAGACATGAAAGAGAACATTTGAACCATTATACCATGAGAACTATTGGGGTGTTGATGAATTGGTGTCACATTTTTTTCCCTAATTCCAACTTTCGACGTTCTGCAAAGTCCGTAAGGCCTTTATAAAGGCGGTTTTGAAACTCTATAAACCTTTAAGCAGATAAACGAAAGACTAAATGTTCAACATGCAATCAAGAAGTTTACAATCATCGTAGATGTCCAACTAATAAACAATAGAATTATTTTTATTTAATTTGAATGTAACTTCTATTTTAGTGGAATTTTTCCATACTATATGTAATATTATGTATTTTTTTGCAGTTTGTGTAGTATATTTTTTATTTTAAATTACGTTTAGTTTTTTTTTTCATACTGTTTTTTTTTTTTTTGCAGATTGTGTTTATATTGTTTTGATAGTTTTTTTTCCCTAACTGTATGGCAAAATGAAAGTTTCTGTCCATCTAAAATCGCTATTTGAATTATCGAGTTTAAGTAAACTCGCTAAAAGAAATGGCGACTTTACTTGAACTCGCTAATTTGAATGGCGACTTTACTTGAACTCGCTAAATGGTTCAGCCTCAAGCCACTGCTCTCTCACATGCGTGAGTGTATCTCTGATAATCCTCCGTACCTCAAATCGGGACGGACACGACGGACTTCGCTGCTCCTCATCCCTAGTAATGCTGGCTTTGTTGGTCACATAAACACGTTGTAAGTTTTGTACATGTTTTTATAGCATGAATTATGAGAACGAGATATAATTTAATAATTCGAAGTAAAAAAAGTAAGGTAAAAATAATGAGAACAATTTAAGAAATGCTTACCAAACCCTCCAAAAAAAGGGGCTATCATCCGGTAACCAACCTCCTTTACATGCAATGAGTTTTGGACAAACATGCACGTGATCTTTATATACCAAATCATGTAAGGATGAGTATAATGCATGACCTCAACCCCCATTTGTCCGTATACCACTCTATCCCGTCATTGTTCCCAAGATGCTATATATCGCTGGTGTCGGGTACTCCAAAGGACATGGTTGTTCCCGCGGCGGTCAACCTTGTACAATTCCCCCCTGTATCACACGGTGTGGGATCCCTTGCAACATGCCGAACTGACTCAACACACGATCTGGGTGGTGCCACTTTGCCTTCTCAAAACAGATAAGAAGGACTCTACACATCCAAACAACCTCTCCCTGATGGCAATAAGCTGGAGTGTGTCGATCTCTTTATGTCATCCACACAACCTGATCATCAGTCAATTGCGTCAGCTGGTCTCGATAGCTGCGAAGGTTGTGTGCAGTAACATACTTTAGAGATAACCGTCCAATCCACCTGAAATTCAATAAATGGCGACGTATAAGTCAAAAATTTCAAAATGTAGTAGATGACAATAACATTTCAGATGGAAAATGGAAGGTTGTCCCGATTCTCATTTGGCCTAAAAGAAATAGGTTGCGTACATAGCAACCTATCCCATGCCCAAAGTTTTATCAATAATATATATATATATATATATATATATATATATATATATATATATATATATATATATATATATATATATATATATAAATATATCTATATATATAAAATGCTACTCAAAACATATGATTTCAAATAAATAAACATTATAACCTTTAATTAAAATGTTATTGTATATCTACACAATATTGTGATGATGTTGCCATTCGCGGGAAAATTCGATTTTTGCGTTTCTTTGAAAAACCAAATAAAACCGGAAAACGGAGTCGCCACGCCATTTTAATTTTGAAGGCCAAAACTTTGAAAAAAGCCCGAGATCAGAGATTTAGGTTCGGAGGTCATGTTACGCGTCGGGAAGGACGTTAGTGTGCACCCGACGCGCCTCGTAAAACGAGTCTTCCAAGCTGAAAATCATTTGTGTGTGTGTGTGTGTGTGTGTTTTGGCCAAAATAAGTTGAAACTCAGAAAAGTAAAAATTGGGATATCTTTTTAAGACTTTAAACTGATCCCATGATTTTTGGAAGATTTTTGGATTGAGATTTGGTACTCAAAAGACCTTTTGAAGTTGAGAGCCATTTCTGCCAGAATGAAAAAGGCAGTGGACCTTTGATTTTAAAAGGGATTCAAGGGTCTTAAAACTTCATAATCTGGATAAACTCAGAGAATGAAAGTTGTTCTAGACACCTTAAATAAAGTTTTGCGAAGGAATTTTCCATTTTGGAGAAGATTTGAGGGGTCAAAACCTTCTGGAAACCTCAGATATGAGATCTGGATTCTCAGAAGCTGATGAACTAGCCTCTGAAAGAAAATTTGAAAAGAGGAGTTTTACTCACCCAAAAAATAAGGTAAAAATATGTCTGGAAAGCTCTGGATGTTGGCTACAAAAAGTATTTTGTAGTCAACACCAAATTCCAAGTTCATCTGTGTCCAAAAATTAAGACCATGGACTGAGGTCTGAGAAAATTGCTACTGGACAGCAACTTCTCAAGAAAAAAAATATGATTTTAAGGGGGGTTTTGCATCCATGCTTGTCCCCATTTCCCTAGGTTTTGGTTAGTGATCACTAGACATTTTAGTGGTGAATCAACTATACCAAACCATCCTTGGGGTACATTAGGACTAAGCATTTCATTTGCTTGGGAAGGGGAATTTTATCCTTTGAAAATGAGATTTTATGCTTGAAAATGGTTTTTAGGGTTTTGAAAATGAATTTTCTTGGTAAGAAAGTGAGAAAACTTTGAAAATAATGTTGATCTTTGTAGAAGATCATCCATGGAGATGGTCTTCCATGGTGATCTTCTTAGATCTAGAGCAAGAAGATGAAAGAACTACATTTTGTAGTTTGAAGATGCATGCATGGATGAGATTTAGGGTTAGGAAGAGGAGGGTTTACCAATCTTCCTTGTGTTCTTGAGTGTTTGGCTTGAGTGTATGAGTGTTTAGGGCTTTAATATGAGAGTGAGTGGATGAGTATGAGTTGGGAAAGATTGGAGAGAAAATGGTGACAATTCAAGTGAATTCTCACTGTTTTCTCTCTATATTTCGCCAGAGGTTCGGTGCAAAATGTGTTCTTCCTCTTTATTTTTGTGACTGGAGGGCTCAATTTATAGCCCTCTGAAAATAGCAAAGATGTCCGCGCGGATGGATTCAGTCGCGTGCACTGTTCATTAAATGCAGCTTCAGCTTTGGACAAGAGGAATAATCTTTTTGAAATTTCAAATTAACAGCCAGTTTTTGTGTCTCCAGCCATTGCTATTTGTGGTTTTATTCCTTTTGTTTTTCTTTTTAAGATTCTTTTTAAGGTTTAACCTTAAATAACAATGCCCATTTTACCCTCACTTTGTTAGAAATGTTAGGATAGTTAGGAATTGTTAGAAATGTTATAACTTTCGTTAATTTTCTAACGAAAATTCTAACAAGCTCAAATTGGAGCACTTACAAATATTCAGAAATCCACCACACTATCTAGTCTCGGGGTGAGTGGCACAATAAAGTTCCTTATATAAAAAGGCTAAACACACACTACCCTATCTGTACATGTGTATCCTCTCAATATCTCTAAATAAAGGGAGATAAAACAGGTTTACCTTGCTGTTAGTATGTTATGGCATCACAGTAGCCCCAAGTGCTAGCAAAATGTAGGCATGCATATATACCTATCAACCAAGTATGGGGGAATCAACGGGAAGGCACCAAACTCGAAAAAATGTGTCATAAGCCACATAATCTTTAGACTACTTCCATCAAATGCTGCATCAGGTGGGACAACACCTATAAGCTCCACATATATGCTCCACCAATCTGGAAGCACTGGCAAATTTGAATTGGTAACAGGTAACCTATCAATCGGTAACTCGGACAGCATCCTGATATTCTCTAACGTGATAGTCATCTCACCAACAGTGAGGTGGAATGTATGGGTTTTAAGATGTCATCTCTCAATCAACGCCTCAAACAAAGCCCAATCATACTGCACTCTCAGGATCAATGAACACCCAAAAACCCAGACACTGCTAATCTCTGCCGAATCACGGGAGCTATATCATCTCGCATGGCCACACCATGGCGAAATGATAAACTCGAAACCCCATGCCCTGCCCAAATATATCGAGCTCAGTGGGAGTGATGTAAAGTCAACACAAAAACATCAAAAGGCACATGATCAAGAAAAGTATCCATCTATTAATCAAAAAAACACAAACACAAGTATTATTTTCGCAAATCAATACTTTGGGAAGTATTATTTTCACAAATCAACACAAACACAAATATTACTTTCACAAATCAATACTTTAGGAAATACTCACAACACAAAATATCCCCGAATTTTGATTAAAAATAAATCATACTCTAGAAATACTCACAAATCAATTAAAAATAAATCATACTCTAGTAAATACTCAAAAACTGTGGAATTGTTTCAGAGTTGACTCCACCCGGAACTCTACAATGGAATGGTGTTTCCGAGAGGAGAAATAGAACCCTATTAGATATGGTTCGTTCGATGATGAGTCAAGTAGACCTTCCTATATCCTTTTGAGGACATGCATTAGAGACTGCTACGTTCACACTGAACAGAGTCCCTACTAAATCGGCTCCTAAGACCCCATATGAGATGTGGCATGGAAGAAAACCTAATTTGTCTTTCATGAAGATTTGGGGTTACGAAGCTTATGTGAAGAGACTTGCCTCTGATAAGTTAGCACCTAAATCTGAAAAGGTTATTTTCGTTGGTTACCCTAAGGAAACAAAAGGGTATTACTTTTACAACCGCGTTGAGAACAAAGTGTTTGTTGCTCAATATGGTACTTTTCATGAGAAACAGTTTCTCAATAAAGCATCTAGTGGGAGTAAAATTTATCTTGAAGAAGTTCAATAACCCAAAAGTAACATGAAACCAATAGTAGAGACTGGACCAAGTCCACAAGAAGTTGTGGAACCGGTTCAAGATCCACAAGTCCATCGTAGATCGGATAGGTTACGATCCGCACCCGAGAGATATGGATTTCTCGTGTCGGAAAGTAATGAAGTTGAAGTCATTGAGAATGATGAACCTACTTCCTATCAAGAGGCGATGTCCGATCCCGATTCGGATAAATGGTTAGAAGCCATGAAGTCCGAATTGCAATCCATGCCGGATAATCAAGTTTGGAACTTGATTGAGCCACCCGAAGGTGTAAAAACTATAGGGTGCAAGTGGGTCTTCAAGAAGAAGACTGACATGGATGGGAAGGTGCATACTTATAAGGCTAGGCTTGTAGCAAAGGGATATAGGCAAATTCATGGTGTAGACTATGATGAAACCTTCTCGCCTGTTGCCATGCTTAAGTCTGTTAGAATTTTGATTGCCATAGCCGCATATTATGACTATGAGATATGGCAAATGGATGTCAAAACCGCTTTCCTTAATGGAAAACTGCTAGAGGATGTGTATATGACACAACCCGAAGGTTTTGTTGATCCACGAAATTCTAACAAGGTGTGCAAGTTGCAAAGATCCATTTATGGATTGAAGCAAGCTTCTAGGAGTTGGAATCTTCGGTTCGATGAGAAAATCAAAGAGTTTGGTTTTATCAAGAACGAAGATGAACCTTGTGTATACATGAAATTCAGTGGGAGCGTTGTGCTATTTCTCTTATTGTATGTCGATGATATCTTACTCATTGGAAACGACATTCCTGCACTTGAGACTGTCAAGTCTTGGTAAGGGAAGTGTTTCTCAATGAAAGATATGGGCGAAGCCGCGTGCATCCTTGGTATCAAGATCTATAGAGATATATCTAAGAGAATGATTGGTTTGAGTCAAAGTACCTACATTGACAAGATTCTTAGAAGATTCAAAATGGAAAATTCTAAGAGAGGAAACTTGCCAATGGGTCATGGTGTTACTCTTAGCAAGACACAGTGTCCTAAGACAACTGATGAGCAAAAGAGGATGAATGAAGTTCCATACGCTTTGGCTATTGGATCTATCATGTATGCTATGATTTGTACTAGACCCGACATCTCATATGCTTTGAGCATGACGAGTCGATACCAATCTGATCCTAGTGAGAACTATTGGATGGCAGTCAAGACAATCCTAAAGTACTTAAGAAGGACTAAGGATGCGTTCTTGGTATTTGGAAGGATGGAAGAAGATCTTGTTGTAAGAGGTTACACAGATGCTAGCTTCCAAACCGACAAGGATGATTTCCGATCGCAGTTGGGATTTGTGTTTATGCTTAACGGAGGTGTGATATGTTAGTGACTTGGAAGTTGTTCCAAGCATCACTAATCCGGTGGAACTTTATTCTGACAACAATGGTGCCATTGCGTAAGCAAAGGAACCAAGGTCACATCAGCGATCCAAACATATACTTAGACGTTTCCATCTCATTTGAGAGTTCATTGATTGGGGAGTCGTTAAGATATGCAAAGTATCAACCGATGATAACATTGGGGATCCGCTTACAAAGCCCCTCGCACAAGCAAAGCATGATGGTCATGTGAGGTCCATAGGTATTAGATACATAGATGGAGCCTAGTGCAAGTGGGAGATTGTTGGTGTAATGCCCTAGGCTATAGTTATGTTTGACTTGAACCGTTATGTATCATCTTTATCATTTATTATAGAGCATGTTTATTCTGTTCATTATATGTTTTGCATGTTTATTATATTGAACTGCGTCCCTAGTTGTTATGAACAACTAGTATAAGTTGGTAATGGATAATCATAGAGATGATTATATGCATGGAGATGCACATTACACTTATGGATACTTGCTAGAGAACAAGTATTGGACATGACCTACTTGTGAGATTTATGACATGGTCTGTTGTCATGATTAAATCTCATGATAGTCGTGTTATTGAATCCTTTATACCTGAGATTATCATCGTCTTCCACGTGATGAAGATCGTGTTTGATATAGTCTAACACTATCTTAAATCAGATAGCAATAAGGGCTATGTTAGCACGATTGGACTCATGTAGGGAAGAATGATAAGTCAAGACGAGATTTGTCCCTCTTATGAAGAGAAATGTTTGCTTGGGCCCCTCGATGAATGATGTTGATGAAATGTGTGGCCACACTCAAGTGATTTGATAGAAATCAAATGCATTTGGATTATCAACATATTCGAAATCGAGAAAGCATTGAACAAGATGAGTTGACCTAGACCATGACTCATGTTTAATTGGACATCGTGGACAAAGGGATTTTATCATTATGAAACTCTAGATTTTATTTTTGATTTTGAATCAAAGGCTCCCAAATTATTCCATAGTTTTTAGCTTTGATTATTTAATATTGATTCAATAATCAAGAGGATCATCTAGAAATCCAACAAGAAGGTGTTCTTGGTTCGTTCGCGTGTGGATCACCATTAGAGGGAGGTTATTTTATCTCCTAAGTCTCGAAACTCCATTGTTGATTTCATCACCAAGTTCGAAGAAGGAAATTAGAAGATTAGACATCAAAGTTCAAGGCTTGAATTTTGAGATCTATTTGTTAAACTTCATCGCATTCGAGGTATGTAATTCTATTTCATGATTTTTCTTAATCTCTTCATGCTAGACAGATCATAGGATTAGGGTTTTGATGTTATTTCTAAGTTCTTCCGATGCGTTTGTAACCCCAAAACCCAACAGCAGATCCCAAGAAAATCAAGGCCATCATCGATATGAAGCCACCGCAGATATTGACAGAAGTGAAAAGTTTCATGGGAAGACTTCAATACATCAGCCGCTTCATCAACCAGTTGACATCTCTCTGCGAGCCAATGTTCAAACTACTGAAGAAAAATGCTGACATCAAATGGGACTCTGAATGCCAGGCAGTCGAGAAAATCAAGACATACTTGGTGAATCCCCCAATCCTGTGCCCGCCACATGAAGATAAGCCACTCCTCCTGTACCTGACAGTGACAGACACGTCAATTGGGGCTATGCTGGCGCAAGAACAGAAAGATTCCATAGTTGAGCATGCAATCTACTTCGTGAGCCGAAAGCTTCAGGGAAGTGAACTCAGCTACTCAGCATTAGAGAAAACTTGTACCGCCTTGGTATGGGTTGTCGGGAAACTGAAACACTACATGCAGTCACATTCAGTGCTCCTGGTCTCCAAGATAGACCCCGTCAGATATCTCTTCGACAAGCCATCTCTATCAATGAGATTAGCCAAGTGGTCATTCTTCCTGGCTGAATTCGACATCAAATACATGACCAGAAAATCAACAACGGGTCGAGTAATGGCAGATCAGCTGACAGACTTCCCAAGTAGTGAACTTAAAGGTCCTGATCCGCAGTTTCCAGACGATGTGATCTTCTCACTCAACAGCGCAAACCGCTGGCAACTCTTCTTCGATGGGGCAGCCAACAAGAAGGGAAATGGTATTGGAATGCTCCTGGTCGATCCTAAAGATGAGCACACTCCCATAACCATCAAACTGGATTTTGAAGCAACCAACAATGCAGCAGAATACGAAGCTTGCGCAGCCGGCCTAGAAGCCGCTCTTGAACGCAACATCACAAAACTGGAAGTATACGGAGACTCAGCATTGATCATCAATCAAGTATCCAACAAATGGAAGACAATAGATTCTGGCCTCCAAAAGTACCACACGTACATGGAGGAGCTCATTGCTCAGTTCAAGGACATATCTTTCCATTACTTGCCAAGAGACAGGAACTGCTTCGCAGATGCCTTGGCCACCCTAGCATCTCTTGTCGAAATTCCCGAAGGGAAATCACTAAATCCCCTCAGAATAGGCAAGCGGGAAACACCCGCCTATTGCTGTGAGATCGAAGTTGGACATGAACCGATCGATGAACCCTGGTACAATTAAATTTACCAGTACCTCCAAAATGGAGAAGCTTCCTTCACAAATGAAGATGGAAAATACAAAGAAGGGATTAAAGCCAAAAACATGATGGCCCCAAAACGCCTGGCATCCCATTTCGTCATTATGGGGGTATGTTATACAAGAAGCGCCACCAAGGACCACTCCTCAGGTGTGTAAATAAAGAAAAGTCCAGCGAGATGATGAACGAAGTTCACAACAGAACTTGCGGTCCGCACTTGAACGCCAGAGCATTAACACATATCATCCTCCGTATGGGTTACTATTGGGTATCAATGGAAACAGATTGCATCCAGTTCATCAGAAGCTGCGACAAATGTCAACGGTTCTCCAACCTCAATCACATTCCTCCTCACGATATCTACTGCATGACTACACCATGGCCTTTCGCCACATGGGGAATCGACGTCATCGGCAAAATTACTCCGCCAAGGAGCAATGGTCACGAGTTCATATTAGTCGCAGTCGACTACATCACCAAATGGGTAGAAGCCAGATCATACAAAGTATTGAATTCTAAGAAGGTGGCCGAGTTCATCAAAGAGAACATCATATGCAGATACGGGGTGCCCAACGAGATCATATCCGATAATGGGACCCACTTCGAAGGAGATTTTGACCAACTGTTGACCGAGTTCAGAGTTACACGCCACAAGTCTTCTTCCTACAGACCACAGACTAATGGTACAGTAGAGGCAGCAAACAAGACTCTTGCAAGAATAATAAAAAAGATGGCCGTCAGAGGTCGGGATTGGCCCAAAAAGCTACATCTAGCCCTTTGGAGATACAGAACATCAGTCATAACCGCCACAAGGGAGACTCCTTTCGCACTCACATACGGAATGGAAGCGATGTTACCAGTTGAATATGAAATTCCATCCCTCCGAGGCCTCTTGGAAAATGGAATCAATGAAGTCGAATGGCTCCAAAGCCGTCACGACGAACTAGCTCTACTCGACAAGCACAGATTGAAAGCCATGGAGCATACCCGTGCCTACCAAAGCAGAATGGCCCGAGATTTTGATAAGAAAGTCAAGATCCGAGACATCAGAGAAGGCGACTTGGTGCTTAAGGAAAAGCCTCCTACACAGACCAATCCCCTCGGAAAGTGGGAACCTACCTGGATAGGCCCGTTCGTGGTACAAAGAATCTTCTCTGGAGGAGCCATGAAGTTAGCAAATTTGGATGGAAACCCTTTCGTTAACCCCGTAAACGAAAGCAAGCTCCGCAGATACTTCGTTTGAGGAAGAACACGAGTCAACTCTCCTTCCCCACATACCACCCCTCAGTAAAATCAAAGTGCTAAAAGAGTAATACCCAACTAGATACATTCCCGAAAATGATCTAGGTAAAAAATAGGGTCACACTTCTTTTGTCTTTTTTTTCTCAAATTTCACCTAAAAGTGTCGAACTACGGTGACCTGAGCCCCTTAGTCCAATTGTAAAAGGAGAACGTAGGCAGCCATCATTGGTTCGAACTCAAAAACAAATAAAATTTCAAATACAACACCAATCGCTTGTGTTTCAAAAAACTCTTAAATTTAACCTACAGATTCATTACGATTAAAACAAACTTTGATGAGTTCAAGCAGGGTCTACTCTTGACTCGCTACATGGTAGCAAAACAACAATAAAACACTTAATCAATTTAATGTGTCTGCATTGACAGTGGGTGGATATTCCAGACAGCAAGGTCAACCTAGACCTCGTACTCGGTCCTTCTTTCTTCCCCTTCCACTTTCCACGACGGGCAGTCTTTACCTTCACAGGGAATATCCCCGTAGTCCTTCTACCTGGCTCCGGGACCCTTTCCGACGACTCTGTCAAGCCTGCGGGCGCCAACGCAGCCCTTTCCCTAGCTCTATCACGAGATGCCTCTCTTTGAGTCGTCATATACGTGCTCTGATCGGCCATTCAACTAGAATTGGCCTCATAGTCAGCCATATCATCTCCGGTACAATCCTGAGGGTTAGCCATCGCTTTGGCCCTCCTCAAAGTCGAGCTGTCACGGTAGTCAAGGCCCAATAGCTCACTTCGTCTCCACAAAATAGCCATTTGTGTCTCCCCTATAAACTCCTCGTACCAGTTCAAATATCGAGTGGACAGAACAGTGCCCCCTCTCCGGTGAAAGAGAACCATGGCAGGAAAAGACGCATATTGCCACAACTGCATGAAAAGCAATGACGTCGAAGGATCTTCCATGAAGAGCGATACCACCTCAAAGGTGGCGGTATCAATCAAGCTCGTCAATGGCACCTGCTCCAGGCCGAACTGCCGCAGCACCAAAGCCGGAATGTAGAAAGAAGACTGGGACACCCCCAAAACTCTGACGACAAGAAGACCCTCCTGAACGGTCCGACGAGTCTGTAACTTCCAGTGAGGAACCCACCATCGCAGATGATGTGTGCGGAGTTTGGCCATCCAAAGCTCCAAGTCAGCCTGACTGCCTCCTATCACCAAGGGACGTCGAGAAAAAGACCAGGGATCACACGTCGCTGGTACCTCGGGCATCATTTGCAACCTCTCCCTCAACCACAAAGTAAGCATAGCGGGACTTCCTCCCCACATGTATCGGCTACCGGTCGCCATCCGACCTATGACAAGGAATGTCTCGCCCAAGATCAAAGGCACAATATCTCCTCCCCTCCGGCACTGCCTCACTAGGTCCAGGACCCTGTGGTGGCACATCCCCAATGACGTGAATGTGAACAAAGTAGCAATCACACACAGAGCAAAAGCGTCCCACGCAGAAACGCTCCCATCAACACTGGCAAATCTATCGAGCAACCCTGAAATGTCAACATGATCGGTATTTGGTATCAGCTTCCCGCATGCTTCTTCAGCCGAAAGGCCAAGCAAGGACATCAACTCTCCACGGTGGTCAGGCCGCCCATCAAAGGAAGAACAATCTGCTCCGCCTCAGGTCCTCCCAGGATAGCCCGAAATTCCTCAAGTGTAGGGGTAATCTCGTTATACGAGAAGCTGTACACATGCCTCTTTTCGTCCCAGAAACGAGCCGCAACTCTCAAAAGATCCCAATCCGGCACAAGCTCCTTCAAAGCCCAAATCGCCCTCATCCTATAACAACCTTCAAAAAATCCCTTACTTTGCTTCGTGTGTGTAAGTACCCCAATCTGGATCACCCCCTTTCAAGCACACGGGAAACACCGCAGACTCATCAACGCAGTCTCGACGACCTCTGGCACTCAAAACCCTCTCAAAACCCCCAGCCAAACCAAATGAGGGGCCTTTCTGGGACAAAAAGGGACAAAAGGACCTTTTGGGAATTTTCAGGAAATTGGAAAAGCATACATGGTCCGTACGGACCTCTTTGCTTTAATAATTACTGAATCTTCTTAAAGTCCACAATATTCCCTCAAATCCCGAGAAAAATGATTACCCTCCTGCAGAGTTGGTCCGTACGGACCTCTTTGCATGTCAAGATGGTCCGTACGGACCTTATTGCTCAGGGAACATCATAATTGCAGAATATTCACCATCATCACAGATTCCCTCAAATCGAGGAAAACCAAAAGTCTGGATTACCAGGGAGGTCCGTACGGACCTTCTTGCATCAAATCTGGCACTATAAATAGAGGGCTCCCCCTCCTCATTTTCAGACGCCTCCCATTTCTCTCTTCCTCCCTAGGCCTTCTGGCTTCCCCTCTAAGTCCTCTCGAGGCACTCCCGACCCCTTTCGGATCCTTCCGAGGCCTTCCAAGCTCCCTTGTGGTGCTCCGAAGCCTCCCCGAGCGCTCCCGCGACGCTCCCGCGTTGCCCGAGGCACTCTCGAGGTACTCGAGGCCCTCGTGGTACTCCGAGGCCTTGCCTGGTCTTTCCACGGTGTCCCAGCTCTTTCCGAGTCAAACCGGCGATCCCAAACCACGCCGAAACTCTGCCCGAGTGATCCCTGCGATCCCAACGCACGCCGAACCTCTGCCCGAGTGATCCCTGCGATCCCCACGCACGCCGAACCTCTGCCCGAACGCAGCTGCCGCAACATCAACTCACGCCGAAACTCCGTCCGGCAGACAACCGGTCCCTCCCGAAGCAATCCCGATCCGTACCGGAACGCTACTCCGACCTCAAACACTATTCCTCAGTGGAAGACAGATACGAACCAACATTGGTAAGGCTTCCTTCCATTACTATTTCAATACATTTCAATACGCAGTGTACAATGTAGACATCCGACACAGCATGCATTTTTAAAAAGCACACACACACACACAACATTTTAAAGGATATTAGGGGTATCCGAAAGACTCGTTTTACGAGGCGACTCGGGTGAGCTCTAATATTCTAATATTCTCTTCCCGAGGAGTCATCTGACCTCCGAACTCAAAATCTCATCACACAAAAACAGTTTAAAATTATCTTTAAACTGATGCCCTTTTTCAATGTTTTGGGCTTAATAAAAACGGCGTGGCGACTCTACAAATGCGAAAACAAACGGCGAGACTCCTCCAACTCGGAAAAAACCCGCTGCAAAGCGGGGGGAAATGCCAGATGTCGGGGCGCGAACGCGCTGCCTCTCGGATCCGGGTAATTTCAGTGTGGTGCCGTACCCACGACTGGAACCTCTCCAAAAATCATTCCTGTATCTGAGACGACAACCTTGGAAACGTAGCCATGAGAAACAAATGAAATTTCAAAGAATTTAGGAGAGAAATCAAACTCAGATTCAGAAACAAGCGTGGAATTTCCAAACTGCAGAAACTGAACTGCAATTTAAACAATCTGAAATGGAGTCATAGGCCGGCCTATTTTCCAGGTTGACCAAGTCAACTCTGCAGCCAGCTGCACCAATTGTCTCTAAACATTTCCAAAGGCCCTCCTGTTCAAGCCTTGACCAAAGCACATTTACCCGTGATCAAATCATTCACTGCTGATATCACATCCGCCCCTAGCTCGTGCAACAGTGCAATTAATAAATAACAGTGCATGTAGTTATAAATTTTGCCAGCCCAAATTTTATTATTTAATGCATGTCATGTTATTATTTATTTTTGATCAACCTACTTGCTTATTTGCCAAAAATGAGTAAAAACAAATCATAATAAATACTCAAAGCGTACAAAAGTTCGCCCCAAGGGCCTTTCAAGCACAAAGCAATGTTCAGACGATGCACACAATTGTCTAACAAAAGAAATCATTGGGACTACTCAGAGTCCTGCTCGTCATCTGAGCACTCAAAATACTGCCCCGCAGCAGCCGGATCCGCGGTAGACAAATAATCTGCAAACTCCTCAAGACCGGAGTATGAAAAGCGACGGCTCCGTGCCTGTAATCCCGAGGACTCCCCCTGCTCTTATCTCGAATACGTGGAGTGGCAAACTCCAAACCCAGCATTCTCGCCAGAGAATTGGCTGAAGCCCCGCCCGCATCTGTGCCACTAGCCGTGGAAGCAGATTGATCTCTCGCAACAGACGGCCTGGGAGGCATCGGCTCATGAACATTCACACTCCTCCGAGAACCGCACCGTAGGAAGTCTATAAGCCTCCTAGCATAACTGGTCATCCCGTCCAGACGTCTTACGGCCTGATCGTAAGTACGGCCAGAAACCTGCAAACCAGGAAAGCCGTCAAAAGACAGACAGTACAGCACAGATGCAACATTTGCAGAATGCTACTACAAATACAGAAAAGCAAAACTAAACACTCACCGAAGCACCAGGCTCAACTGGGTATTGAGGCCTCGCCTGCTCCGGAATAGGAATCATTAGCCGCCTACGAGAGCCACCAGCATCCTCGAATGCCAACCGAGTACGGGGGAGCGGGTAATCTCTGGGACGTGTAGGGTCCTCACCCTCTCTATCCATCACCTGCGGGCTCCTCAGCCTCATCCTCCGAAAGATATCATAGTCGGCATCCTCTATGATGTTCTCGACATGAGGCACACCCTGCCTATATCGCTGCAACTCCTCCCCAACTATAGCCAGGGGATACTGCATAAGAAGAGGCAGATCCCTCGGAACCAAGGGACCAGATCCTGACGCATACTGGCAAGACACCCTCTCGCCCAAGTACAGAACGTCACAATAAAGCCCCACTAGCAGCTTCCGCTGACGCGTCACCTCCCTAGCAGCCTGCACCACAAAGTGATCAAACCGACTCCACCAAGTCAAGCTGATCCTCGGAGAGCAGTCTCGGTCCAGAGCCAAAGACACCTCCTCGTAAGTCACACGGGTGCTCTCCCTTGACTTCACCGGCTTCCTCCCCGCCTTCTGCCAAGTCAGCATGGCAGGAAATAAGAGAGTGTATGCCTCCCTGGTATCCCACCTATGCGGGTGAAACACCTCAAAGCACCACACATGTCAAACACCAGGAAAGTTATATCAGCTACAAAGCAGATACATACAAGTACAAGCGAGACAAGGAAGAGAAAAAGAAGGAAACTCACATCCAACGCGAACTGAAAGCAGCAAAACGAGTTGTCCTCTCCTCGGGAACACCTGTCCAAGGCGAAGAAGAGCTCGGCCAGACCGGCTTCTCCCCAGGCAAAACCCCTCACGGCCTCCAGGTTAGTCAGGGAGCCAAGAAAAGCAAACTGACACGTCGTGTCAGCATTGGCAAAAAGGGTTGATGACAAAGCAAACCACAAAAACCCCCTAGCCAAACACTCTGATGTCATTCTCTCGGAGCCCTCCAGATACTCCTCTATACCCCTCCTCAAGTGTGCCTCTATCGGCCCATACCGAATACCCAGGCCCCTGGCATATGTAATGTCAAAGCCAAGTGTAAGTGCTCCAATTTGAGCTTGTTAGTATTTTCGTTAGAAAATTAACGAAAGTTATAACATTCCTAACAATTACTAACAATTACTAACATTTCCTAACAATCCTAACATTTCTAACAAAGTGAGGGCAAAATGGGCATTGTCATTTAAGGATAAACCAAGGAAAAGAATCAAAAAAGTGAAAGAAATGGTCAAAAACCAAAAATAGAAATGGCTGGAACATAATCCCATTTGTTTAATTTGAATTTTAAAAAAGATTATTCCTTGTGTCCAAAGCCTGAAGCAGCATTTAATGAACAGTGCACGCGACTGATCCCATCCGCGCGGACATCTTTGTAAAATTCAGAGGGCTATAAATTGAGCCCTCCAGTCACAAAAAATAAAGAGAGAACACCATTCACAGTTGCACCTTGGCGAAAATACTTGAAAAAATAGTGAAAATTCCCTTGAATTGTCACTCTTTTCTCTTGATTATCTTCCCAAATCTCACTCACTCACCATCATATTCAAAGCCTCAAACACTCATACATTCAAGCTAAAGCTCCAAAACACAAAGAAGATAGGTATAACCTCCCTCTTCTTACCCTAAATCTCTCATCCATGCATGCATTTTCAAGCTACAAAATGTAGTTCATTCATCTTCTTGTCTTAGATCCAAGAAGATCACCATGGAAGTTCATCTCCATGGATGATCTTCTACAAGGATCAACATTATTTTCAAGTTCTCTTACTTACTTGCCAATGCATTTTCAAAACACTAAAAACCATTTTCAAGCATCAAATCTCATTTTCAAAGGATAAAATTCCCCTTCCCAAGCAAATGAAGTGCTTAGTCCTAATGTACCCCAAGGATGGTTTGGTATAGTTGATTCACCACTAAAATGTCAAGTGATCACTAACCAAAACCTAGGGAAATGGGGACAAGCATGGATGTAAAACCCCCCTTAAAATCATATTTTCTTTCTTGAGAAGTTGCTGTCCAGTAGCAATTTTCCAAGATTCCAGTCCATTGTCTTAATTTTTGGACACAGATAAACTTGGAATTTGGTGTTGACTACAAAACACTTTTTGTATCCAACATCAAGAGATTTCCATAAATATTTTTACTTTATTTTTTGGGTGAGTAAAACTCTCTTTTTCAAATTTTCTTTCAGAGGCTAGTTCATCAGCTTCTGGAAATCCAGATTGCATATCTGAGATTTCGAGAAGGTTTTGACCCCTCAAATCTTCTCCAAAATGGAAAATTCCTTCGCGAAAATATTATTTAAGGTGTCTGAAACAACTTTCATTCTCTGAGTTTATCCAGATTATGAAGTTTTAAGACCCTTGAATCCATTTCAAAATCAAAGGTCCACTGCCTTTTTCATTCTGCAGAAGTGACTCTCAACTTCAAAAGGTCTTTTGAGTACCAAATCTCAACCCAAAAATCTTCCAAAAACTCATGGGATCAGTTTAAAGTCTTAAAAATATATTCCAATTTTTACTTTTCTGAGTTTCAAATTATTTTGGCCAAAACACACACACACACACACACACACAAATGATTTTCAGCTTGGAAGACTCGTTTTGCGAGGCGCGCCGGGTGCACACTAACGTCCTTCCTGACGCGTAACGTGACCTCCGAACCCAAATTTCTGATCTCGGGCATTTTTCAAAGTTTTGTCCCTTAAAATAAAAATGGCGTGGCGACTCCGTTTTCCGGTTTTATTTGGTTTTCAAAGAAACGAAAAATCGAATTTTTCCCGCGAAATGGCAACATCATCACAGTGGCGACTCCGCTGGGGACTTAGCTTTTTCTAAAAAATGATATTTGGTATATTGGTGGAAACCATTAAACTTCCTGCTATCGCCTCCTAACACGAGTCGGGGATAAATTGTGGTCTAACAATCCCACGTACCGGTATCACCGTTTTCAAAAAAAAAGAAAAATCTTTTGAGGGTCAAGCTTCCGTCCCGGCTTTGAAAATCATTTGTGTGTGTGTGTTGATTTTTGCACATTTTTCGTGTTGTTTTGGCTGCCTCGGAAAAAGTCAAAATTTTGACTGTCGAAATCATGTCCCTAACTGTCGGAATTTTCGTGCTTGCGTGCTTATATGTGCATTAAATTTCAAAAAATTCAAAAAAAAAAAAAAAGGATTTTCAAAAAAGAAAATTTTCAAAAAATCATGCATCATATTTTTAAGACACATAAAAAAATTTCTATTTTACTCGTAAAAGAATATAGATCGCTTGCACACTACGCGCACGTGACCGTACACCGCACACTACGTCCCTAACCCGGGAAATCCTTGTCGCGGTCCGTTTGGTCTTATTACGCCTCTCTGACGAGCACAGACTACCCAAACATCCCAATGGAGCCTCGTGTCGACCATGCACTTGTCCGTGACACACTTTGTCCGAGACCCGTTGGTTTTTAGTCCGGTCTCGTGTCATGCCCCGTCCGTGTATAGACCTTTCCTTTCAAGCCTTTGTCGGCATACCGACTCAATATCTTTCGGGACCCTAATCGCCGAAGTTCTCGCCGGTTTTCCGCCGCAGACTTTGACCAAGATATTGACCTGGCGCCTCGACTTCGGCTCGATCGGCACAAATTATACATCGACTCCCAAAGATTGACACCGAGTCATCAAGGATTAATGATTATTCCATGCCTAATTACGGCTTAACCGACGACAAGTCAAGATCAATGTGGACGTTATCGCTCCCAAATCATGCCGACTTTTCGTCGAGCCCTGACATGATCTTGACTTTTGACGCGCCTTTGTCCGTAATTTACATCGAATGCTCGTTAAGACTCGATTACCCGCCGACTTTTAGGATCGTTTTTCTTTCGGCCGGTGGGACCCGCTTGCCCTATAGTGACCTCGCCCGGGCCGCCCACCCCGGGAGGTCGAAATACAGTGGAATACGAGGGGCTTATAGACGTAGTGACGGGGCCCACCGATCCAGATCCGCAGTAGTTTACGAAAAGAAGAGCAATCTTTTCCAACCGATTAGGTTAATAAAACATGTTTTAAGTAAACGTGAACAAATAATCGCATGTTGCGTATGAGCCCAAAGCCCAAACATCTACCCTCCTTCATTCCTGCACATCTCGAACCTTCGTGCCTTTCCCCCGCAGCCTCCGCACAAAGCTTGGTTTCGGCACCGGGTCATCGTTTGATTAGTTGGGAAGAGTCAAGCGCGCCATCGCCTTCACCGTTTGTTCCGACTCCGGGTTTCGTAATGTCTCGCATCGACCGGTAATGATGGGGATAACGTCACTCCGCCTCCCGGGACCCTCGACATGCAGCAACAAAGGGAATCGCAGCGTAACGTATGAGGTTACGACAGAAGCACAAATAAATAGCCTTATGGAGGCTATTAAGAGCCATGGTCCGGCCGCCGCCTCAATCCGTATGGCACCTTCACCGTGGAAGAAGACGAGGATGCCAACCCCACTCTCGCCGCCCGACTACTCCAGGATGCCACCACCCACCTCCTATGGTGCCACTACCGTAACCCATGCTCCTCGGCCTTCGCCGCCCAGCCTCCCCAACCACGCATCACCGGATCCATGCACTGACAAGACAAACCGTAGCCCCTCAGCTGGGACAAAGCGCACGGAATGTCTTCTCATGGTTGAGGTTATCTCGGAATGCCCCAACAAATTGGAATGCCACCACGCTCGGAACCGATCAATCCGGACCTTCACAAAGAATGTACCACAGCTCGGAATGCCGCCACAACTTGGTTCTCGGGGCCACGCCAGAGCCCCTCCTCGTAATAGTACTGTTCAACCGCTCCTCACACAAACTCCGTTCCTCACTCAGACTTCTATGGGTTACCAAGCCTCCATCCCGGTGTCATCCGAATCACCAGACCGCAGCACTTCGGTTATACACCATCGCCTCACCGGCCATGCAATTCAACAAGTCAGTGGACAGCAGCCCGCACCTAAGCCTACTTACGGGCCCCACTCGAAATCCAAGTTATCCGGCTACATCGGGGCCGCCTCCACCTACTTTGCCGCTTGAAAATCAACAAGCAGGCCGCAAGGTTCTATCCCTTCGCCCAAGCTCCTACTCATGCTCCCTGTGGTAACTCACCCCAGACAAGTTTTCACTCTACGTCCCCTGATCGGCCGTTCCCTCCACCCGCCCGCTCCGCGGTAGCTCCTCTCTCTAGCTCACCCACTAGCTCGAATGCCATGGTTCCACCACAAGACCCTCACTTGGCCCGGTTCATGGAACAACACAAGGAAATGAAAGCGCGTATCGCCGAACCGACCGCCAAGAAGCCCGCCTTCCGGCCTACTGCACCCTGACTCCATTGTTCCTCCGCCCCACAAATTCGTGATGCCTAATCTGGATCTCTTTGATGGGACCGCATGCCCGAAAACCCATTTGGGACACATATACCTTGGCGATGAAGGCCAAAGTGGTGCACCAATCGCCAGCTAGCCGACTATTTCGCCTATCCTTGAAGTCCAAAGGCCTTAAAGTGGTTCTTCCGTTTGAAACCTCGGGCCGTGGCTACGTGGGACCAGATTACCAATGCCTTCACAGAGAAATATAAGGCCAACTTGAGTGGGAAACAAATAGAGTTGACCTACAAACAACAAACAAATGGCCCCGATGAGAATGTTGGGGACTTCTACAAGCGGTGGAATCTCGAAACTTGAAATGGCCATCCCTCCTTCCGAAGAGGAACAACCGGACATCTTCCAAGCCATGCTTGAAACCACATCTCGAGAGCCTCCTCGCTCACTTCCCATACTCGACTTACGGGCCATGGTTAACTCCGCAGCCTAAGTTTGAAAAGGCCTACAATCAAGCAACCGGCCGCCGCACCTCGCCACGTATATCGGGCTCCTCCTTCAAACATCGCCTCGCTCCTCGCTAAAGGCAAAGAAATGATTAACTATGCGGGACAGAATGTAATAACACAACTCCTTTTGCTCCCGTAAAACCAAATGAGCCTGCACTACGGCCGCGAATCTCGAAAACTTTGGAATGCCTCTCGAATGACATCTTTAGGGGACTTGGTGAAAGAAGGCTTGCCGCGGCCTTTGGAGAATTTCCAACCCAGAATCCGAATGCTCCCGTGGATACTACAAAGTATTGTGCTTTTCATCAAGCTCACGGACATCCGATCGACAACCGCTTTACTCGAAAAAGGCAATCCAGGGCTAATAGAGCAAGGAAAGTTGGAAGGCCCCGAAGGGCCTAATACGCCAAAAATCCTCTCGCCAAGGAACCATAATCGTGTGAATATGATTGAATGCGGAGAATCTTCGCATGCCCAGGAAGATGCCGATGAAGGTCCCCAAATACCCGTGGCCAACCTCGTCGAGGATCCCGAATTGATTCCCTCGCCTTGAGGATATCGAACGAATCAACCCATCTTGGTCTCATGTCGAGACTCCTTGCAAGAATACGAGGCCCGCTATTTCTGATGAAGGGAAGGCCAATACCGAAGAGTCAATGTTCCTGGCCAAAACATGAGAGGACCATTTACACAAGATGGTTAGAACAATCGAGAAGAATTGAACAAGAAAGCTTCCGCGAGCGCCCGTATCGGGGCTTATCAAAGAAAGAGGCCGAAGAGCATCCGGAGCTAGTACACTTCCACAAACCGGCTATTGGAGAAGTCAAATACGACCCCGAAGGCAAAATCAAGAATCGAGGAGGAAGAACCCTTCTACATTCTACCCGGTGTCAAATACGTGCCACCCTCTCACTCTTCCCCCAGCTTCGGGAGGAGAAGCCGAGTCACAATTGCCACTTCCGGGAATGGGAGCATATGACAATTTCGCGGCCGCACGCACCCATATTCCCTAACGGGTTTGATCGGCGTTCCTCTCCGCCGAAATCCCGGTAGTATGGGAAGAAGATTCCGATGACAGCGATGATGATGATGATGACGAGAGCGAAGAGTCAACCGAGGCCCCGTGATCCGGAAACAACTGGAACAATCATGCCGAAATGAGCCCATGGGAGCCAGGCACAATGGTTGGTTGTCGCAAGTTTAACGACGAAGACACTTCGGGAGACGAATATGAAACCGAGGACACGAAGGCCATGAAGTTTCCCGGATCTCGAGCACGTGGATGTCTTAGAATTCAACATCGCCTACCATGCTTTGGGGAAAGGGTTTTCAGCGTCCGATCCAGCCGATAGTCGAAGATCCGATCGAAAGAGGAAAATTAACTCCCATCCGCCCAAATGAGAAAATAACCACGGTTAGATCAAATCCACCCTGTAACAAAGTAACACTCCTTGTCGTGGTTACCCAAGAAGAGGTCACCTTCCCGAATGTATGTCGCCTTTCGAGAAGTCCTAGAAACCGGCATGATACCGGATGCGCCTCCCACACAAAGTGCTATAATCATCTCCAACTCGAGTATTACGTAAAGGAACCGTAATGGCCGCACTATACCGGGGATGAGATCGAAAAGCCCCCGAGCCCCGACAATAGCGACTCTTGTTGCATGATAACTATGAGCAAGGCAGCCACGAGAGTGAATCTGAGGACGCCCTAGCTCGCGGGCCATCCAAGGGGCAACAACACAACCCCTGCACTCAAAAGCCTCGTGACTTGGGAAGCGCTTATAAGGGCCGCCCAGAAGGGGCCAAGATGCCGCCCTCACTGCCGCTAGACTCCGTCGTAACCAGGGCCAATAGCCAAAAAGGCTCCCCGTCGACCTTAGCAAAGATTGAAGAAATCCAGCCAAGAGACAACCGAGGAGGAAGTTAACCCGTTGACCCGATCCCATGCATCTTCCAAGGGAATCCTAAGGCGTATAAGAAGGCCACGATCAAGCACCTAAAGAAGATCGCCGCCCCTATGCTAAGACAACAAACCTGCACTCGAAAAAGAGGATCCCGTGCTCACCCAAATTGAAGCAAACACAGCCAACATTTCCTCTCGGTCTCTACTCACTTCGTCCTATCCCCATAAGCCGAAGCCGGAAGAAAGCCCGGCTCGCACTCTAGTGCCTATTGATGCTACTCCCGATGACGTGGTACGCTGATTGGAAACATCCATTACGGGAACATAATCACTTTCACGTATCTCGACCTCCCTCAATTTGGGGCCGATCATAACGAGCCTCTCTTCATCACACCCAATTGGATGAACGACGCCTTCCTCGGGTCCCGGTTGATAATGGGTCCTAATGAACATTCTTCCCGCAAAGATCATGAGCCCGCTTGATATCAAGACTACGTACTTGAAGCCTTCCTCCCTCACAGCCAAAGCTTACGACTCAACATCTCGAGCAGCCCTTGGAGTCGCTACCTTGGACCTCCGGGTTTGGACAGAAATTGATACCTGTGGAATTCCGTGTTATTGACATCCCGATTACTTTTAATGCCTTATTGGGAAGACCTTGGCCGCATCAAGTCAAGGGGTCGCCTCAAGCCTCCACCAAAGGTGTGAAATTGCCTCGAATGGGGATCTCGATGACCATTTACGGGGATTTAGTCACTTGGAGGGCACAGATACTAGCGGAATACCTATTCTCGAAATCAAACATGACGAGGAAGGTCTCATGCTAACGGGCTTCACGGCCGAGCCTCCCAAGGCCCAAGTGTGCAACATAGATCTCGACGGCCACTCGGGATAAAATCCCACCGGTCTTGAAAATGATGAGAAAAATGAGCTATCTACCCGGCCTCTGGCCCTGGGAAACACCAACAAGGAACTCACAAACTCATCGAGGTGAAAGGACGTAATACTCGCCACGGCCGGGATATGAGGCCTCCTCAAGTGGACACCGCAAAAGGAAAAAGATTTGAAGCCGCCACAGAAGGGTCCTGGCCAACGACCCTAAATCTCTCCCCTTCGCCCTAATTTGGCCGACTACTTTGTAAAGGGTCCCACACAACCGGTAACATCACAGCAGCCCACTCCTACGTAAGAATGGCTAAAGCTACAGGATAGCCTCAACAAGTTCGTGGGAGCCAAAGCTAACCCGGCCCGCGTAATGTTCCCGGACCTACCCAAGATACCCGGGCTACCACTACCACGAAGAGTGAGTACACCTTCAAAGGCGTGCCAAGCCTAGTAGAACAGCCGAGAAGCTCACAACCACAATTCCTACGCCCATGAAGGTCCGAAACCCGAGTTCGAATTGACCGTGCCGAAAGCCAAAGCCACAGGTCTTTTCGTATGATTGGGATGGCCCAATCATGCAAAGCAGCTTGTTTGGGAAGAGATCCAAAGTGCCGATCCGATTGATTTCACTCGCCAAAGAAATGGTAGCGATGATCGAGGAAGGAGCACAGCTTCCCGAGTCATGAGGCCACCGACAAAGAATGCCGCTAAAGAATCGGGAAACTCTCTCAGCCCGTCCGCGACCAAAGAAGAAATGATCACCAAGCCTCGATTGGTCCCCCATCCCTTTCAGGTCAACCTAGGAAAAGTCCTCGAGTCTTTCATTGTTAAGGTCGAGTCTCTAGAGTCGTCCGACGGCCTTACGCCCGAAGACTACGAGTCCGTAGCAAGCGCCGTATTCCTTTTCGTTTTCAATGAAATGACGAACCTTTCGAGTATCCCTTGATTGCCACTTTAACTAATGATGAATTAATTAATAAAATTTTTTTTTAATAATAATTCATTAGATAAAGAAGCGTACACATTAAACAACAAAATATCAAAGAAATCTTTAAGCAAAGTGTTGTCCGGAAAGAGGAAAATCGAGCCCAAGCCGCCGAAGAGATTTTGACGAGTGTGAACTGGGAACCGCAAGAGCCTAAAGAGACGCAGATTGGTGATTTCTTCAAAGGAACCGGAAAGGATGCTCGCAAAATCCTACAAGATCCTCAACTCAAAGAAAGTTGCCCTCTTCATCAAAGAGAACATCATATGCAGATACGGGTTACCAAAACAAATCATCTCGTATAATGGATCCCACTTCAAGGGAATGCGACAGCCGGGCGTAATTCGTAATAACCCGTCACAAGTCATCTCCTTACAGCCCCAAACCAACGGAGCCGTCGAGGCAAAGAAACAAGACTCGGAAAATATCATCCGAAAATGGCCGTCCGAGGCGTAGATTGGCCCGAGAAGTTACACTGCACTCGGGGCTACGTAACACGGGCCGAACGGCAACCGGGGAAACACCGTTTGCCCTCACATACGGAATGGAAGCCGTACTCCCAATCGAGCTAGAGATCCCTCGCTCCGTATACCGCCGGAAAGCCGTATCAACGAGGTCGAATGGCTCCGCAGTCGCCATGATGAATTGGCCCCGCTAGATGAACGCCGATTGAAAGCAATGGAACACATCCGAGCCTACCAAGGAAGAATGGCCGAGCCTTCGACAAGAAAGTAAAGCATCGGGAGATCCGAGAAGGGATCTCGCTTTTGAAAGAAAAGCCCCCAAATCCGTATCAACCCCCTAAGCAAATGGGAGCCTCGTTTGGCTCGGGCCATACGTCATCCGTAAGATCTTCTCCTGAGGAGCCATGCAACTTGCAGACCTCGACGGGAATCCCTTTGTACACCCAAAGGAATGGTGACAAGCCGCGCGTATACTACGCGTAAAAAAAAAAAAAAAAAAAGAGTGCTAAAAGAGTAATACCCAACTAGGTTGAAAACCCGAAAAGGGCGGCCTAGGTAAAAACATGGTTGCACCAAAAAAACAAAAAAAAAAAACAAAAAAAAAAAAAACAAAAAATCAAAGTTGAACTACGAAGACCCGAGCTCCTCAAAATGAGGGGAACGTAGGCAAATGGAAACGGTTCGGTCTAAAACACAAATAAAAGTCATACTTTGACATCAATACAACCGATCGTACCATGAAAGCGTCTCGAAAAACTTCAAGCAATTCAAATATTCATTACAAGTTAAAAACTTTTGATGAGTCTAAGCCCGATTCATTCCTACAACCGGCAACCCGCTAAAGGAAATTAAGATACATAATCAAACTAATGTGTCTCGCTATGACAAGAAAGGGATACTCGGAAACCTCAAGGTCACTCCAAGCCACTCGAACCGGCCTCTTCCCTCTTCTTCCCCTTCGACTCTTCTTTTTCCGAACAGAAAATGTCGGCCTTCCTCCTACCAAGCTCGTATAGGAACAGGATCTATCAAACCAGCCTTCCGTCGTGGCCTTAGTAGCCCTAGCGTCATTTCTCATCTCCGTAGCCTAGCCGGTAGCATAGGAGCCCTCCTCTCCCCGTCTCTTGACGTAAGCCTCATAGTCGGCCGCGCCGTCTCCGCTCCCGTCATGAGGGTTGGCCCTCGCCTCGGCCCTCCTCCTCTCAAACAATGTGTCCTCCGCACTCCACAATGGCCTCACGCCGCCTCAAAATAGCCATCCGAGTCTCTCCTAAATGCCTCTCGTACCAATCCAGTACCAAGTGGTCGTGAACACAGTCTCTGACGCTCGAGAATAACCCGAGGAGGAAAGGTGTCATACCTCCATGCTCGGGAAAGAAATGGAAACACCGAGGATCATCCATAGAACAGAGCCACCACCCCGGTGGCTATATCATCAAAGTCCTCCAAAGGAACCTCGCTCCAAGCCGAACCGTCTCGTAACCAAGGACGGAATATAGAAGCCGGACCGAGAAAGCCCCTGGAAGCACGACCACGAGACCCGTCCCCGAAGCACTCGCGAGTCTCCACCCGCCAACAAGGCACCGACCATCCGATATCTTCTCGTCCGGCGACCAGCCATCCAACGCTCCCATGAGCCCCGATCATTGAAATCCACAAAGAACCCCCTCCCGGCAAATGTCCAAGGCTTCGATCATGTCGGGAGTTTCCCGAAGAATCCCCAAACGCTCCATCAGCCACAGAGTCAAGAGGAACGGGCTCCCCCCGTGCATATACCGCTTCCCGGTAGCCAGCCTATCGAGAGCATGGAAAGTCTCCCCTAGGATCAGAGGTACAACATCTCTGCCCAAGCGACAATGAACGACCACATCCAGCAGGGACCGATGACAGATCCCGAAAGAATAGACCATGAACAGGGTCCCGAACATGCAAAGGGCAAAGGCATCCCAATATGCATCGTCAAGCAAACCTAAGCCCCTAAACCTATCAGAGAGACCGGAAATATCAAAATGATCGGGACAACGGATCATACCTTGCGCTTCCTCCAGGGAAAGATGAAGGAGGACGCACAATCTGTCAATAAAAGAGGCCCCTCCGGGCAAAGGAACCGCTATCTCTTCCACCTCCGGACCACCAAGCAAGGCCCGAAATTCTTCCACAGTTAGAACAATCTCATTGAAGGAAAGGCAAAAGACATGCCTTCTAGTGTCCCAAAATGAGGAAGAAGCCCTCAAAAGACCGTAATCCGGAATCAATTCCTTGAGAGACCATAAGCACTTCACCTTATACCTTTCTTCAAAGAAGGACCTCCTCTCACGCATGATCTCCCGGGACCAATCCTTGAACTTGTTGAAGAATGACATTTGGGATTCTTGAGACAATTTTGATGGAGCTTTTCTAAGGTTTTCCATGGATTTTCTCTTTCTCCCGAAAATGGTCATTTGACTGGAGGTTGAAGAGGATATTTGAATTTGAAATAAAGTGAGACCAGATCTGTAGCAAAATTAAAGGACAATGTCAAATGCAGGACTCCTCCGCGCGGATATGTTTGCTTTCCATCAGAAAAATCTGCAACAGTCCAAGCTGCTACACCAAAAGAGGAATATTCCGTCCCGGTTGCTCGAAACCTGTGCAAAAACCTCCCCAAACCAGTCCATATACCAACACCCTTGCCAAAAAAAAAAGGAACCAAGGCTCATGCAACATTGCATTCATACTGCATTGCATCCATAAAAGAATAAAATCCTAAATTATTACATCAAAAAAAAAATGTGCATAAGTTGTACAAATCTCAATCCCAGTCATAAATCTCAAAATCTCAGAAAATCAGGGGGGGTAATCAATCAGAATCCCTAGCGCTCGACGTCTGTCCCCTGGCCCCTCTGCGACTCGGGCCCGCTCCTCGGGAGCCCCGAAGATCTCGGGCTCGTAATCGTCCTCGTCTGCAGAAGAGGCTCGCCAGACCGACCGGCACGCCCGATAGGGCAAGCCAAGATCTCGCGAAAAATCATATCCGAAGGTGAAGGCGTCGGATTCTCGGACGTACGAACACGACCCACCATGCCGCACGTGTCCCCGCCCGTGTGGATCCCCGAGAATGACGTGATCCGAAGGCAAGACCGCGCGAGGATCAATGAGAGGAGACAGAGGAGTCTCCAAGAAGTCTGCGAACGAATAGGGGAAGCCTCCCGCCCGATGTGCGCCGCCGTGGTCGCTCGCTCTAGCCTGAGGAGCCCCGCAAGCGACCATCCTCCTTATAAATCTCTTAGTTCCTATCACTTGCTTCGTCAGCTTCTCGACGACCACCTCCGAGAACTGCACAAAAGCAAAAGCGTCAGAAACAGTTGAAGCAAGAAATGATGACAGGAAAGAAAAGAAAAGACAAAAGCGAAAAAAAAAAAAGAAAGAGAATCCATACCTTCATACCCGAACGAGGCCGGAAAGCTCGTGGAAGCCGCTCAGCCGAGGGATCTCGCACCCTCAATCGGACTCCCATCCTCGACATACGAAAAGTCCGTCCGAGGGTACCGCGGATCCCAAGCCCTCTCTATCCGTAACCCGGGGCATCCTCGCCTCCTCAAAACAAATACCGGGTACGGCTCAACCGCCACAAATGCCGAGAAGTGCCGGCCGGCTCTGCAGAATCATCCCAGTCGCGTATCCGTCACTCGGGTGCATCATATCGGCGGGAGGCTCCACCGGTGTCCTCAAAGGCGAGTCACGCCATACCGGCGCGTCACCCTCTCTCCCGCATAATAGGCATCGCAGGTCGCCTCTCGTAATCCTCCGCCGCACACCCAAATCTCGCGCCCTTCACCGCGCCACCTCGAAACGATCCTGTGGATAAAATATCATCCTCTCATCCATCTCGGCCTCCGTCAAAGGAAGGCAATCCGCGTATCCGAGAGTCGTACGCCCCCTGGAGCTTATCTTCTCCCGGGCATGCTTGGACCAAGAGCGCATGGCCGGATACGCCCCGACGTACTCCGCCGGCTGTCGCCACATCGTGACATGGAAAAACTCCAACGCCCATACCTGCGAAAGGTAAAAATCCAATCAATCCAGTGCAAAAGAAAAGTGTGTGCTCAAGAAAATAGGGGAAAATACCAGAAGAGCCTGCAGATCCGCATCGCTGTAGCCATCCCGCCACTCAATGCTGCGTCCATTAAAGGACAAACCCGTGATCGCAGCGTAGTCAGAAGGCGTAACCGTAGCCTCGCCCCAGAAGAAGTGAAACGTGTGGGTCGCATCCCACCAATGCTGCACCAAAGCAAACATCAAGCCCTTGCTCTTAGGGAACTTGACCAATCCCCTCAAGCACTCAACAAACTCCCAAAGCCCGGTCTCAACAACAATCTGTCTCGGACTCGGCAAAGCTCCTCGGCCCGCATTTGGAAGCCGGTCCCACAAGTCAACTACGTACTCCATCGATCCTCGAGTCTTCATCTTGTTCACCAAGCTCCGTAACGTAGTTGTTTCCACCCCGCAATAAAACAAAAAAAGAAAATGTCAAAAAAATTGCATTTGCATTTGCACAAAAAAATACATATGCATCATGAAATTTCAAAGAAAATTCGACAAAGATAACAAAGATACAATGAGCATAGCCCCATTTTTCTCGCACAAAAAAAAAGAAGACAAGCTTTTCAAGAAGATCCCAATCAACATTCATAAAAAAAATCTTTCATACAAAGAGTCAACGGAAGTAAAGACTCCGTCCCATTTTCAAAAAAAAAAAAAGAGAAGTTCCTATGCATATCATTCATCCTCTCAAAAAAAATCCTACATTCATACATCCTACGGAAGCAAAAACTCCGTCCCATTTTTCATAAGACATGCATACATTCATCAAAAAAAAAATGCATTCCTACGGGAGTAAAAACTCCGTCCCGTTTTCATAAAATAACATGCATTCAACGGGAGGAAAAATCCGTCCCACTTTTCAAAAAAAAAAAAAAAAATCAAAAATCATACATTCATATCATCATCTCATGTTGGCAAAATGCCAATTCTTTTCTCAAGCAAAATGCACATTCTGGGAACACCAACAAATTCATTGCAACATGCATATCATCAAAAATCAATATTCAAGTTTCAAAAAAAAAAATCACAATTTTCATCCATAATTTTCGGATACTAAAAAAAAATGGCGAAAATGCCAATCCTCTTTCCAAGCAAAATGCACATTTTGGGTTACTCATATACTCATTGCAACATGCAAAGCATCAAAATCAAGATTCAAAGCCAAGAACATCAATCATTCGAATTTTCAAAAAAAAAAAAATTCAAAAATCACCCAAAATTCAATCTCAAGCATGAAATCAACAAAGGGAATGAAAAGATTCGAAGTATACCGTTCGGAGACTCGGATCAGAAGCCCAATGTTTCCAAGCATCGGGGTAGGGCTCCTCCGCAATCGATTGCGAAAGGGTATAGTGTCTCCTCATTCGGACGAGCTCCAATCGTCTCTCCGCTACCGGGCCACGTCCTTGGCCTCGAAAAGCGCCTTCCCCGTGTTCCATTGCTTGAAAAATCGAAGAAATCGGAAGAGTTTTGAAGCTTCTAGGCCAACAATGGCGGCTTTGCAGTTTCTCTCTCTCTTCTCTCGTAATTCTCAAAAAAAAAAAAAAAACACTGAATGGGGAAGAAGAAGGGGGCGGCCCTCATTTAAAACCCTTCAACACGCTCCTATCCGCGCGGATAGGATTGTCGTGGTCAAAATGACCCTTTTGCCCTTTAAAAATCTGGGACTCGCAGTCACCCTTAACTTGACAGAGTTAACCAAAGTTAACCAAAGTCACTTCTCAAGAAAATCATCAAACGGCAGCCAAACGTAAGACCGATTTCCCGAGAAAGATAACGAGATCCCGTATCTTTCATCAAAATCATCAAACTAGCCAAACGTAAGACCGATTTCCCGAGAAAGATAACGAGATCCCGTATCTTTCATCAAAATTACCAACGGCCAAACGTAAGACCGATTTCCCCGAGAAAGATAACAGAATCCCGTATCTTTCATCAAAATTACCAACGGCAGTCAAACGTAAGACCGATTTCCCCGAGAAAGATAACGGAATCCCGTATCTTTCATCAAAATCATTCCCCGGCAGTCAAACGTAAGACCGATTTTCCCCGAGAAAGATAACGGAATCCCGTATCTTTCATCAAAATTACCAACGGCAGTCAAACGTAAGACCGATTTCCCCGAGAAAGATAACGAGATCCCGTATCTTTCATCAAAATCATTCCCTAGCCAAACGTAAGACCGATTTCCCGAGAAAGATAACGAGATCCCGTATCTTTCATCAAAATCATCCCCTAGCCAAACGTAAGACCGATTTCCTCGAGAAAGATAACGAGATCCCGTATCTTTCATCAAAATCATCCCCTAAGCAGTCAAACGTAAGACCGATTTCCCGAGAAAGATAACGAGATCCCGTATCTTTCATCAAAATCTTCCGATAGCCAAACGTAAGATCGATTTCCTGCACGAATACGTCCGATTTTCCTCAAAGAAAGGCTAACAAAATCCCCAAAGAAAGTTAACGGAATCCCAAAAGCCAACGGAACCTCGAGAAGAACTCGAACTACGAAAGGGCTTGATTCCCCGCTAGGGATACGTAGGTAGCCTATCATTAGGTCCAGCCCCCCGACCAAAACGGTCACCCTCTCCTTCGGCAGCAGACAAAGTCCACCGAAAGGCCATTTCAAATCAAGGTCCGAGGCACCTAAAAAGCCATCATCTCCAAGGTTCGAGGCACCTAAAACGCCATCATCAAGGTCCGAGGCACCTAAAAAGCCATCATCTCCAAGGTTCGAGGCACCTAAAACGCCATCATCAAGGTCCGAGGCACCTAAAACGCCATCTCCAAGGTCCGAGGCACCTAAAAAGCCATCATCTCCAAGGTTCGAGGCACCTAAAACGCCATCATCAAGGTTCGAGGCACCTAAAACGCCATCTCCAAGGTCCGAGGCACCTAAAACGCCATCTCCAAGATTCGAGGCACCTAAGACGCTATCACTAGGAAAGCGATAAATCGCAATCATCCCCAGCAGAGCGGATAGCCATCAGACCGAAAATGGTCATTCCTATCCCCAGCAGAGCGGATAGCCATCAGACCGAAAATGGTCATTTCCTATCCCCAGCAGAGCGGATAGCCATCAAACCGAAAATGGTCATCTCTTATCGCCATCAGGGTTTCTCTCCAGCAACCGATTGCAGAATTCGCTCATCAGGTTCGAGGCACCTAAAACGCCATCATCTCCAGGGTCAAAGACCCGAACTACGACTGGCTTGATTCCCATTCGGGATACGTAGGTAGCCTATCGCTAGGTTCAGCCACTCGATCACTCGATCATCCTGCCAAATATGGAGCCTTACTCTTATCGACGACCCCGCTTCCTTCAAAAGCACCATCGCCGAGGGGCTACTGTAAGTGCTCCAATTTGAGCTTGTTAGTATTTTCGTTAGAAAATTAACGAAAGTTATAACATTCCTAACAATTACTAACATTTCCTAACAATCCTAACATTTCTAACAAAGTGAGGGCAAAATGGGCATTGTCATTTAAGGATAAACCAAGGAAAAGAATCAAAAAAGTGAAAGAAATGGTCAAAAACCAAAAATAGAAATGGCTGAAACATAATCTGGCTGTTTAATTTGAATTTAAAAAAAGATTATTCCTTGTGTCCAAAGCCTGAAGCAGCATTTAATGAACAGTGCACGCGACTGATCCCATCCGCGCTGACATCTTTGTAAAATTCAGAGGGCTATAAATTGAGCCCTCCAGTCACAAAAATAAAGAGAGAACACCATTCACAGTTGCACCTTGGCGAAAATACTTGAGAAAATAGTGAGAATTCCCTTGAATTGTCACTCTTTTCTCTTGATTATCTTCCCAAATCTCACTCACTCACCATCATATTCAAAGCCTCAAACACTCATACATTCAAGCTAAAGCTCCAAAACACAAAGAAGATAGGTATAACCTCCATCTTCTTACCCTAAATCTCTCATCCATGCATGCATTTTCAAGCTACAAAATGTAGTTCATTCATCTTCTTGTCTTAGATCCAAGAAGATCACCATGGAAGTTCATCTCCATGGATGATCTTCTATAAGGATCAACATTATTTTCAAGTTCTCTTACTTAATTACCAATGCATTTTCAAAACACTAAAAACCATTTTCAAGCATCAAATCTCATTTTCAAAGGATAAAATTCCCCTTCCCAAGCAAATGAAGTGCTTAGTCCTAATGTACCCCAAGGATGGTTTGGTATAGTTGATTCACCACTAAAATGTCAAGTGATCACTAACCAAAACCTAGGGAAATGGGGACAAGCATAGATGTAAAACCCCCCTTAAAATCATATTTTCTTTCTTGAGAAGTTGCTGTCCAGTAGCAATTTTCCAAGATCCCAGTCCATTGTCTTAATTTTTGGACACAGATAAACTTGGAATTTGGTGTTGACTACAAAACACTTTTTGTAGCCAACATCCATAGCTTTCCATACATATTTTTACTTTATTTTTTGGGTGAGTAAAACTCTCTTTTTCAAATTTTCTTTCAGAGGCTAGTTTATCAGCTTCTGGAAATCCAGATTGCATATCTGAGATTTCCAGAAGGTTTTGACCCCTCAAATCTTCTCCAAAATGGAAAATTCCTTCGCGTAAATCTTATTTAAGGTGTCTGGAACAACTTTCATTCTCTGAGTTTATCCATATTATGAAGTTTTAAGACCCTTGAATCCATTTCAAAATCAAAGGTCCACTGCCTTTTTCATTCTGGCAGAAGTGACTCTCAACTTCAAAAGGTTTTTTGAGTACCAAATCTCAACCCAAAAATCTTCCAAAAAATCATGGGATCAGTTTAAAGTCTTAAAAAGATATCCCAATTTTTACTTTTCTGAGTTTCAAATTATTTTGGCCAAAACACACACACACACACACACAAATGATTTTCAGCTTGGAAGACTCGTTTTGCGAGGCGCGCCGGGTGCACACTAACGTCCTTCCCGACGCGTAACGTGACCTCCGAACCCAAATTTCTGATCTCGGGCATTTTTCAAAGTTTTGGCCCTTAAAATAAAAATGGCGTGGCGACTCCGTTTTCCGGTTTTATTTGGTTTTCAAAGAAACGAAAAATCGAATTTTTCCCGCGAAATGGCAACATCATCACACCAAGCAGTCCCGACAGCTGCTCCTGGGTGAAGCCATCAAACCACTCAATAGGGTTGCCACGGAACGACAACCCGGTAATCGCAGCAAAATCCGTGGGAGTCATTGTCACCTCCCCCCACCTAAAGTGAAACGTGTGAGTCGTATCCCACCAATACTCACTCAAGGCAACGTGAAGCACCTTCACCCTCTGCGTCGAAGCCACCGCGGCCACCGCACTAATAAAGCCGCCTAGGCTGGAGTCAATCACTAACTGTCGTGGACTCCTCTCCCCGTCACGAGCCTCATCCGGGAACCTTTCCCATAGCTCTCGGACTGCCTCAACGTCTCCCCTACTCTTCATGGTGGACACGTCAATCGGCCCTCGCCCCTGTAGGTGAACACAGCATCCCCTAGCAGAACCTCCAGGTACCTCCCCCAAGGGTAGAAGTCAACCCCATCATGATCATCCCTGTTGATGACCGGTCTCACCATCTTATAGTCAAAAGTGATTCGGGTCTTCCCGGTAAACTTGTCTCTAGCATCTCTCCTCCAACGAATCATGGCCGGGAAGATCTCCGGATCACTCTGCTGGTTCAAGGGAAAGAACCCGATCACCTCACAAAACCAGACCTGCATGTTCAAAATAGAAGGGTCATTTTATCTCATAAAAAGTCTCAAGACAGAAAAGTAAAAGAGAGAGAATAAAGTGAGACTACCTCAAGCGCAAAAGAGAAGCAGTCCATATAAGCAGCCTTGTTCTGGCTGTACATATCAAGGGAGAAGTAAAGCTCCGCCAATTCGGCCTCACCCCAAGAGACCGCCCCAACCTCATCCAGATTCTCCAAAGATTCAAGCAAGCAAACCATAGCCAGCGTCCCAGAATTGGCAAATATGGTGACTGACAGCATCAACCACAAGAAAGCTCTCGCGAGCTGGTGGGCAGTCACCTCGTTGGTAGCAAACCCCTGCATGCACTCCTGGACCGCCACCTCCACATACCTCATCTCCATCCCGAGCCCCTTAGGACGGAGGTCAAACCCAATCAGAGCTCTAAACTCCTCCGCAGTAATGTGGTCTCTCCAGGTCACAGGCCTCCCAGTGAACTGCAAGCCTGTAATAGCAGTGAAATCGGCTGGCATCACCGTGATCTCCCCCCAGCTGAGGTGAAAGCTGTGGGTGGTGTCCCACCAAAACTCCGAGAGGGCCTGGACTAGCCCCTTGCTCTTAGAGGTCACGTGAATGCCTCTACCAATAGCATCGATAAACAGATCAAGGCCAGTAGCCATCACAAGCTGCTTGGGGTTCACCCCATCTTTCTCAAAGTTGGGCATCCTATCCCATAGCATCACAGCCACCTCAAAAGGTCCCCTCGACTTGTTTTTCTGTAGGAAAACACAACAAAAAAATGTGTCAGTTCTTCATCTCATCTCAAAAGCATGCATTCAAAAGTGCATATATTTTCAATGAAAAGCATTCATAGAAGATCTCTAGCATCCGTTGTCTAGAAAATGTGTCTTTCATCACTTGAAACACGTCGTGTCAAGCACATTGCTCTCCTAAGCACAAAATTCTGATTTTCACAAAATTCTTTGCACATAAGCATTAATTTTTCAAAAATGGCATGCATGAATCCTTTTCATCGTCCAAAATCCCGTTTTCTCATCCATGATCAAGAATTGATCTAGTTCTAGCACATGCAAGGACTCCGTCACATTTTAGACATTATTTTTCTTGCTTTATTTTCAAAAATGAGTCATTCTCATTATTTTTCAAATAAATCACACATGCATGTTCATTTGTGCCCTTAGCCTCATAGGTTAATCATCAAAATCCCAAAATCATCAACAAAAATCCTAGGAAAATTTGAAAAATTCCTAAAAATCGGGTCAAGCCCTAAATCAATCAAAATTCAATCAAAATGGGTAAATCAAGAATGCTTACCCTGACAGATTGAGGTTTCGTCGATTTGTGTTTTCCCCTACCGGGATAAAGCTCAGACGGAGGCGTGTTGAAGTCATACTTCCTCTCCGTTCGAACAAGCTCCCTCCTCCTCCTCCTAGCAGCTTCCGATATGTTTCTTCGTGCTTGCCTAGGCACTATGTTTCCTTCCGGATCCATCTTGATCAATAGAAGCAAAGGAATTGAAGGATTTTTGAAAATTCTCTCTCTCCTCTCTCTCTCTTCCTCGGCAGAAGAACAAACAACAATGTTGTTTGCCCATTTCAAATTCAGTTTAAATAATCTGGTAAAAATAAACTCAAAGTCGTACGGCCTCTTTTGCCCTCATCTCATGCCGGGCGGCCTCATTTGCTCTGAGCAGAAATTACACTTATGCCCCTGGACTTTCCACTTAGGCATACAATTTCTGTTATCTCTTAACCAGAATAACGTCGTTCCCAAAGAATATTCGTTATCTCCAAGGAGAATAGACTTTTCTCCCGAGTCGCCTCCGTTACTTCCGTTATAACGTTAGGTGACATCCTTCGAATTGTCAAAACTCCAAACTTTAGCTACCTCTATCTCCTCGATAGTGAAGTACACTCAAGTTCTTAAAACTTTAGCTACCTTTATCTCCTCGATAGTGAAGTACGCTCAAGTTCTTCAAACTTAAGCTACCTCTATCTCACAGATGGTGAAGTACGCTCAAGTTCTTCAAACTTAAGCTACCTCTATCTCACAGATGGTGAAGTACGCTCAAGTTCTTCAAACTTTAGCTACCTCTATCTCACAGATGGTGAAGTACGCTCAAGTTCTTCAAACTTAAGCTATCTCTATCTCATAGATAGTGAAGTACGCTCAAGTTTTTTCAACTTAAGCTGCCTCTATCTCATAGATAGTGAAGTACGCTCAAGTTTCCCAACTTTAGCTATCTCTATCTCCTCGATAGCGACATAAGCTTTAGTTTCCTCAGGTGACAACCTCCATTAATTGTCAATCAGGCGAAAACCTCCATTAATTGTCAATCAGGTGACAACCTCCATTAATTGTCAATCAGGTGACTCCTCCATTAATCGTCGAAACCTCAAGGATCCTAGACATCGTTCCTAACTATCTAGTGATACTTGAACTACGAAAAAGGCTTGATTCCTCCAGGATACGTAGGTAGCCTTTCATAAAGGTCCAGCCATCCGACCGCAATGGTCACCCTTTTTATGCCTCACTCCTTAGTGGTGCATGAGCCTTTCATAAAAGGTCCAGTCATCAGACCACAATGGTTGCCCTTTTCATTCATCACTCCTCAGTGGTGAAGTAGCCCCTCATAGAGGTCTAGATATCCGACCACATCGGTCACTTTCTTTGTCTGGCATATCCCCAGTAGGATCAGTCATTTAACCTCATAGGTCACTTTCCCTCCATTTCCCTAGCAAGAGACCAGTTTCTCTTCGCCTTTCCCCAGTGGATCATTTCCGAACTACGGCCTGGCTTGATTCCTCTGGGATACGTAGGTAGCCTACTTTAGGTTCAGCCAATTCGTCACATATGACACCCTTTTCCCCAGCGGATCTTTCCCGAACTACGACCCGGCTTGATTCCTCCGGGATACGTAGGTAGTCTACTTTAGGTTCAGCCAATTCATCACATATGACACCCCTTTCCCCATCGGATCTTATTCTGAACTACGATCTGGCTTGATTCCTCCGGGATACGTAGGTAGCCTTCCAAAGGTTCAGCCACTCGACCACCTTGGTCACCCAATCCGTCTCGGCAGTTCGCCAGATTGGATCCTTTTTCATCGACAACCCCACTCACCCTGCAAGTGACATTTCCGAGGGGCTTCTATAAGTACCCAAATCTGGCTCATGCCTTCCGGTAAAGTTTTTCGGCAATTTCCCGGACTTTCCTAAAGTTCAGGGGCAATTTGAGAACTTTCCGAAACCTTCCAAGGGGTGAAGGACTTGCTAGAAATTAAAATTCCACGTAGTCCTTCGCTGGAAAATACCTTCTAGAATGCCACCTTGCATGATTCTAGAAATAACCTGAGTCACTAAGAGATAAGACCGCACGGCCTCATTAGCCTTGGGGTTACAGCCGCACGGCTTCATTAGCCATCACCAGACTGCCTATAAATAGAGGCCTCCTCTATTCATTTTGATATACAATTTTTAGCAGTGTTACTCTGCCAAAATACCTACACAAATTTCCAGAGAGCTGAGAGCAACCAAAATCACCTCCCTCCTCTCCAAAACCCTTCAAAAGTTGGTCCTTCCCTAGGCAAACTTCAAGGAGATAGAGGAACACCACCATTGGTAACCTCTCCTCCCCTTTTTATTGAAATATACTTGTCATTACTTGCTATATTGCTCCTTGCTTTATATATTGCTATTTACTTGCTTGGTATTTGACATATTGTCATTAAAGATCCCATCTTTAATCATGTAGATCATATACCCCCATTCCCCTTTATCACATAGGATCCATGGAAGATCCAACCCAAGGATGAACAATAAGACCTCAAATGGCTTGTTCTAGGGTGGATCTCTCACATGGTGATGTGAAAATAGCATCCTTTGCATATAAAAATGCTACCTTTGCATATAAAAATGTCATCTTTTTCACTAAAAATGCCATCTTTATTCATGCATGTCATCCCCCCTTCCCATAGACCTTGCTTCCAAGGATTGTCCACCTAAAAGATTTATAAAGGACATAGGAAGCCATAAAGGTCCTTCCTTTTCATTCCTATCCTTAGCTTGCATCATGTTCATTACATATGTTAGTGTAAAAATGTCATCTTTAGCTTAAAATGCATTCCCCATATCCCTCATGGTTGGATATCTCTCCGAGGATTGCCTAGTGACCTTCATAAGGCAAAAAAAGGCATAGGATGAGTATAAAGATCCAATCTTTATGCCCCTCCCTTAGTCCCCTTTGGTACTTGAAGCATCTCTTGGGGGCGTAACGGTGTAAAGGTCATATCTTTACATCGTTTCCTCCACATAAAGATGCCATTGACGGATTCTCCTTTAGAAAAGGATGAACTTGAGCCCCACATCTCCGATCATCACTTGAGATGAGCATAAATGTCCCAACAAAGCTCAAATCATCTCAAGATGTAGGATTGATGGGCAAAGGTCCTTCCTTTTTAAAGAGTCTCATCCTTGGACTATAAAAAAAGGTGTCCCTATCTTGATCACATGTGACCCAAGGTCTCATAATAATGATCATAAGTCCAAGATGAGAACGGGACCAAAGTCCCTAACATATCAAAATCCAAGGAATCCCGAGCGATAACCAACTCATGGTTTATACGTCCGGAAGACCACTTGGTACATTCCCTCCCTTTTAAAAAAACACATCCCACACACGAAAATACAAAGGCAATCATGAAAATCGGATCTTGGAAGACTTGCTTCGGCAAGGCTCTTTGGGTGAACGACGATCCGTTCTTCCCAAAGGGTAACTTAACCTCCGGGCTCAAATCCTTTTTTTCAAAGTTTTGAGAAAATCAAAATGGCGTGGCGACTCCGTTTTTCAAATTAAACTGGATGTTTCCAAACCGATGTGAGGCGGTGATCCCCTTACACGAGAAATCGGTTCCGAAATAAAAATAATAAAATAAAAAGAGCCGCGATCTTGGGCACCACATTCACAATTCCGTGATCATCACAGTACTGAGCGATTTCATTACTTTTGAACTCCATTCCATTATCTGATCTCATACTGATGATGTCACACTCCTTTTGGGTTTGAAGTAGATGGAACAATCTGGTGGCAACTTCATAGGTATCATCTTTTGAAGCAAAGGTTTCCACCCAGGTATATCTTGAGAAATCGTCTACAACAACCAAAGCATATCTGCTTCCCCCTAAACTGGTAGTTGTTATGGGGCCAAATAGATCCATATGTAGCAACTGGAGGCACCTAGAAGTGGACATGCAGGGCTTGCTATGGAATGATTCTTTATGTTGCTTTCCTAACTGACAGGCTCTGCATTTCCTTCCATGATCAGCAGACACTTGAGGTAAGCCGACAACTAGATTTTTATTAGCCAGCTAGGATAGGTATTTGAAATTCAAGTGACTGAGTCTCTTGTGCCATAGCCAGGAATTCTCACTGATGTTCTTAGCTACAAAACAAGCATTATTAACACTCGAAACAGTATTTAAATCTATAGCATAAATGTTACCTTTTCTATATCCAGTGAGAAGGGTTTCTCCTGTAGCAATGTCTTTCACATAACAGTTGAAAGAATTGAAAATATAATGCATACCTTTATCACTAAATTTTGAAATGGAGAGAATGTTGTGTTTCAGACCATCCACCAAAGATACCTTCTGTACAGTAACTGTACCTCTTTTGATAGATCCATGACCAATAATTTTACCCTTTGCGTTGTCACCAAAGACAACTGGAGGACCAGATGCTTCTTCAAGATCGGTTAGGAGATCGGCATGGCCAATCATATGCCTAGAGCATCCACTGTCCATAATCCAAACATCCTTACCAGCATCGGTTGAGGCCATAAAGCATTCCTGAAATGAAACAATAAGCTTATGGTCCCCCTTATTCTTTTGGGTCCAAAGAGTTAGTTCCTCTTTGGCAGTCATACCTGGCCACCACCTGATCTTTTAGACTCAGTGGGTCCAGATAGGTGCTTCAAGAGGCATTCATAAGCCTTGTGACCGATAAAACCACAATTTGTACATTTATTAGAAGATGGCTGTGAGGACTTAGATGGGTTGATATTCAATTTAGCCAATGCTTCAGAAGGGTTCAATGATTGTACATGAACAAAGCCTTTGGGGACAAAGGTGATGGATTTACCTTTGTTGGCCGGTTGCATAGGCTTGGGAATTCCTTTATCGGTTGAGGAGCCTTTACCGGTTGGATGACCGGTGACAGTTGTCTGACCGGTTACTCCTTGACCGGTTACGGCTGCCTTACCGGTTGAGGTTTCCTGGCCTGCAACTTGGCCAGTAAGTTTAATTCCAACTTTGCTGTCACCATCACTGAGTGGAACATATTGTCCTAGCTCAGGATCAGCTACCTCGATCCACTGGGATTTGTTCTTGTTAATCGTGACTTTCTTCTGTTCCTTCACCTTGGGATAGGTGTGAGAGACAGCACCAAAAGGTCTAGGTGAACCTTTCTTAAGCAGGTTGGATTGAGCATCATCAAATTTGTCCATCAAGTTCTCAGTAACAGACTTGGTAACTGGTTTGTCTTTGCTGTCATTGCTGCTGGAGGTAAAGCCTATACCAAATAGATCTCTGTTAGGAGACATCTGGTCTTGTATGATAGTCTCCACAGCAGCTCAAAGGTGTCAATATTTTTTGAAAGAGAGTTATTCCTTGACACTAGATCAGCAACTTGACTAACACAGATATTTAGTCTTTCAGTGAGTCCTTGATTTTCTTTCCTCAACTGATTAGACTCTAGATTACTTTCTTTCAAAGCTTTTATTTCAGCTTTTAGTGAGTCATTTTCAGTTGTGACCTTTTTAAGATTAACAACCATAACTTTGTGAGCTTCATTTCATTTTTCAAAATCAGAGAAGAGCTCATTCATCACCTCTGCCATTTCAGACTTTGACATATTGGGCATAGGGTCAATGGTAGGCTGAGAGGTTGAGGATGATGGTTCAAAGTTAGGATCAAAATTAGGTAGGGATGATATCGGTTGAGGACTTGGCTCGGTTAGGGTCTTTAAGAATTGAATCGGTCGAGGCTCAAGCATCGGTTGATGAGAATAGATCGGTAAGGCTTGAGCTTGGTAGGTCTGTTGAATTGGTTGCATCAGAGGTCTGAGAGTAGGCAAGGTTTTACACTAACTGTAGAGAGCTCCACCTATGTTCTGAATTTTGAAATTGTAAGGGTTATCTGCCTTGGGAATAGGATCATTAAAGTAAGTCAAAGGAGATCTCATAGGTACGGTCGGGTCATTGTAAGATGATTGTTCATTGGAGTTGGGGTGTCTAAAGATAGGTGACTGCAAGGAGATAGATTCATCATCGATTCCATCAATAGCAACAAAACTATGCTTCCATCCACGGCAACTAAGCTTTTAGATCTAGGGTTTTTCTTGAACGGTTTCTTCCTCAGAAATTCATATTTCGGTTGAGGACATTTGGAAGCAAAATGGCCGGGTTTTCTACAGTTGTAACACACAAGCTCACCTTGGGCATTCTTACCATCGGTTGAGGTTGAGGTTTGGCCTTTTCTTTGAAAGTTCCCAGATCTTTGGAATGATGAGGATTTGGGTTGGAAGGGTTTGCTGTGGGATTGTTGGGATCTCTTAAAATCCTTGAATTTTCTATAGTTTCTAGCAAAGGCAGCAAATTCATCTTCTTCCTCAAAAGGCATACTAGATGAGGTATTGGCTTGAACTGGTTGAGGCTGAGAGATTGAGGGAGAGTCATTGGTAGGTTGGCTGTTTAGCAAAGAGGAACCAGGGAAGATCTCGGTCTGAGCTGGCAGAGATAGACTTTTAAATTGTTTTTGAACTCCACTCAGCCGGTTGAGCTCTTCCTCATATAGAAACAAAGTTGACACAATGTTCTGAATATGAGTAGTGTTCAAATCTCGGCATTCTTTCAAAATAGCGACCTTGACATGCCACAAATCTCCAAGAGAGTTGAGGAATCTCATGTTTAGGTCTTTCATGGTGTAAACTCTACCTAAAGAAGCACAAGAATTACTCACCTCGCAGAAACGGTCGTACGTTTCCTTTAACGTTTCACTTGGGTTCTTCTTGAAGGACTCAAACTCAGCAACACTTTTGTAGAGTCTGTTGTCCTTAGTCACTTGATCTCCTTCAAAATATCTGAGTAGGCTTTGCCACACTTGTTGAGCAGTCTCATAGCATTGTACTTGTTTGTATAGTCTATCATCCAGGCCTGAGGTAAGAATGTGCATGGCTTTTCTGTCCATGGAAGCACAAATCTTGTCTTCCTCAGTCCATTCTTCGCGGGGTTTTGGAACATAAGTTTCATAAACCTCGAAGTTTTGTTCAGATGATCTATCGGCATGATCCATGAGAGGAGTTTTGGGTGCTCTAGGTGTGAGATTGATTTTTATGGGTGTTATGGGACCATCTCTGACTACAGTCATTAACCTATCATCTATTGAATTCATATACCGCATGATTCTGTTCTTCCATACTGGAAATTCGTTTTCGTACAACATGGGAATTGTCGCCATGTTCCATGTTTGCATGAGTTTTCCTGCCATCTTGAATTTTGGCAATTCAAGCGGTTAAGCTTGGAAAAATAGTTTTCGAAAATTGTTTGCTCTGATACCAATTGTTAGGCCCAACTGGTAGGAATCAGGCTAGAGGGGGGTGAATAGCATGTTAAAAACTTTTACTATAAACTCTTTTAATATTTGAAAATATTAAGTCACACTCTAGCTAACTGGTGAGATAAAGTTTGCACAACGGAATATCGGTTAAAGAGTTTCTTTAAATGGTGAGGTAAAGAGTTTCAGAGGTAAGTTTAAAAGTTCATGCAACAGGGACAAGTTTTCTTTCCAAGTAAGACAAACAATTAAGCAGTAACAAGAGTCAATAGGTTGTGACCAGTTAAGATATTGTCAACAGGTTACAACAAAGCAATAAATAAACAAACACATAAATAAATGACACGTTGTTTGAAGAGGTTCACAGTATTAAATAACTGCTACGTCCTCTACCAAGTTTGATCAGAACTTGGATTTGTGAAAGTGCACTGCTATTAATGGTTCCTAACTATTACAAGTTGCGAGCCCAATGATTGAAGGTTGCTAAAAGTAAAGTGACCACTAATGGATCGTACTACAATAAAGACCTGGTGTTTTCTAGAGATGTGCTCACAAGTTGAGCTGATTTCTCTAGGGTGTGTGTGTGATTCAATCAATATGTTCCATATGTAGTCTTGTTGAGGAACACAATAGAATTGATTGAAGGTGCTCAGTGTATGTCCTACAGAGATGTCTAATGAATGGGGAGACTTGTATTGAATGCCTTGAACTAGAGGATTTGCAGGTTAGTAGTTCTTGGCGGCTCACTCTCAAGGATCTTAAATGCACCAACCATCTTCAATGCTCCGGGGAAGCTATTTATAGTGAGCTTCAAAAAGGAGTCGTTGTCTTTGAAGAGGTTGTAATGATGACTTGGACTGGCAGGCATTGAATGGGAGTATCTTTGCATTTAATGCCTGAGATTGGATAGAGAGGATTTCCATTGAGTAGTTGAAGCGATGTGAGTACTGGGGAAATCTTCAGGTCTTCAAGTCTTAAAATCTAGAGAAAATTACATATTAAAAACACTGGCACGAGCACTAAGGGAACCTATTATACATAGAAAAATTCTATTTGGTCTAGTTAAAATTAGAGGTTCACATTAATGCTTATAATGATTGGGATTAAGCAATTCTAAATCTACATATATTTGACTCACATCTCGGGTCATCGTTTGTTCAGCTCAGTCATTCTGGAATCAGATACTTTATCAGTTTCTTCCTTCGCTTCAGCTCAATGTTTTAGAATGGCCAGCTCAGAGGAGAACAGTGGGGGACGTACGACTCCGCACCCCGAGAATCCGTAAAATGCCGAACAGTGGAATCAGATGTTGGAACAGATAAGACAGCATCAAGAGGCTCAGATTAGTCAGTTATTGGAAAGTGTCAGAACCCAGGGACTAGCAATTGTTCGCAACCCTAATGGAACCTTTACGGTTGATGCGGAGATTGAAGCTAATTCCCTTCCTGGGCATGCCGACTACCGTCGAACGCCTTGCTCCCTTTTGTGTGGAACTGCTAATGGGCCAAGCATGCCCCAGCCTATAACTCAGCCTGTCCTCATCCCCTATAGCTTGGTATGCCTCATCAGTCTGGTCCGGGTCATCAGTCCGGAATGGTCAGTTCAGTACATCTCAGCCTCATCAAATCGGTACTCCTCAGCAGTCCGATCTTGGTCAACTTTCCCCCGTTGCCTCTCAGTTTTCACTTTTGGGTTTCAATCAGTTCGTTTCCGCCCCGCAGCTTGGAACGAGTCAGTTTGCTACTTCTCAAGCCCATCAGTTCGACATGGATCTGCAGTCCAGTCTGCAACAACTGCTTTCTACTACTTTTCATCCTCAGCAGTCCTATCTAGGTCACATTTCTTCCATCAATCCTCAAGGCCCACCTTCCCCTGTAATATCGCAAGCCCACACGAGCCGGCAGACTTCTATCATCATTTCAGCAAGCCCGGCGTATCCTCAACATCCCTTTGTTCCTACCGCTCAGTTCGCTCGAAATCCATGCGATCTAGCTCCGATAGTTTCGCAAACCCAATATTTCCAGCATTCTCCATCATCTCTAACTGCTCTGCAGTTTCAATTCCCTCAGAAGTTTCAACAGTACCTGTCACTTTACACTCTGTCTTCACACAATCAATTCGAGCCATGTGGTTGCGTCCTAAGGCCCCAATATCCACTTGAGTGTGATGAGGCAAATCCAGTTGCTTCAGGCTTTCCATCTCTGCCCACCAGATCTAGCGAGTCCCCTTATCAAATTTACCAACCTTCTGATGCAAGTGTTATTGCGGTCACTAGTAGTTCCAGTGCTTTTGTTGATCCACATGATGCTCCATTTACTGATAAAGGCAAAAAAGTGATAAGTGACGGTAGTTATGTTCCTGAACAGGGTACGTCGGGAGGCAATGATCCGCGAAGACAGCAATACCGGCGATACTATGGTAACGTCGGGATACCTTTGAGCAAGGTTTTTGAGAACTTAGTAGAGCAAGGTCTCCTCGAATCCATGAAGAATTACAAGCCCAGAATCCCCAATGCCAACTTGGACGTAGCCAGGCACTGCCATTACCACAATCATATGGCCACACAACCGACAACTATATAGCTTTGAGAAAGGCAATTCGGGGGCTGATTAAAGAAGGCAAGCTCGAGTGCCTTAGTGGGCCAATGCAAATGAGCTATGTTTATAAGGGACCCCCTAGACAACGACGTCAACCTTTCGGTGACTTTGGAATGCCACAGCAAGTCGGGATGCCTCCGCAGTCTGGTAAAGGTCATTTTAGGTCTTCCCAGCAACAGTCTGGAATGCCGCAGCCACAGTTTGGTCTAGGGCAGCAGTCAGGGATGGGTCAAATCAGCACCCCTCAACAGCAGTCGGGTATTCCTCCTCAGAATAGTACAGGTCAAGCAGCTCCTGACACCTCACAAGCGGTCCGAACAGAAAGGTTTGAAGTCGGTTCTACCACTTTCACTCAAAACAACCAGCGCAACCCTGGACCCTCTCAAACAAATCCAGATAACCATCAAAATCCTCCCGTGTTCACTTCCTTCTCTCAATATGCCCAGAATTCACCAGGTTTCCCCCACATAACTTTTCTGACCCATTACTTCGGACAACTTGTATTTGCTCCAGCTGCTCCATGGCCTCAAATCCCTCCACTTCCACCAGTATCATGGGCACATAACTGATCACTACCTCGGTCTGCGGTATGGAAGTCAGAAGTTAACAGAAAATGGAAAGCTCAAGCGTCCTGGCAGTCCAACCAGCGAAGAGTAGCTAGGCTAGGGGTTACCTATCCTTAAACAAAATTAAAAGATGAAACAGTCTCTCAGTCAACTTTCGTAGGTTCTAGTACTTTCCTCTTTCAATCAAGTCCTCATCGGGCATTGTAGTTAATCTTAAATCTTCTAAAAGAGTATTTTTCTTTTCTTGCTAGACTTAAGACATTATTTGCATACCTACATTACATTTAATGAAATGGTTTTATTTTATATGATCACTTGCATTGCTCAACAAATAATCTCTCAAAATAATCAACGTTTTGATTAATCAGTGTGAGAAAGTCAACCAATGCTCTCCCCATACACTTTCCTTACCTCACAAAGGCCTCTATCAAGCCATACACTTTTAAAAACATGTCCCCACCACCACCTTGACCAAGTCAACGACAGCGGCAACATTAAGGAACAATAAAAGTTCACTCAGCATTAAAAGATTGACCTCATGTTGGCAACAACATAGGGCTTGCACTCGCCCTCACGTGCATCAAGAAAGTCCAAGCAGAGGCCTGCCTTCATCCTCAAGTGCTTCAAAAAAAAAAAAAGAAGCTCAAACAGATGCTTAAAAAAAAAGGGTTCAAGCAAAAGCTTCAAAAAAAACTCAAGCAGGAGCTTCAAAAAGAAAAAAAATGAGGCCAAGGACCCAGCACCGCCGAGCAGAGGCTTGACATATGTGTAGTACCCCAATCTGTATCACTCTCTTCTGAACGCACGGGAAACATCGCAGACTCACGCAAACACAGTCTCGAACACCCGTAACCCTCAAAAAAACCTCAAAAACCCAAAAAACCACCAACCAAACCAAAGGGGGCCTTTCTGGGACAAAAAAGCACAAAAGGACTTTTTAGAAATTTTGAAAAATTTGAAAAAGCAAAGTTGATCCGTACGGACCTCTTTGCATGCTAGAAGGTCCGTATGGACCTCTTTGCATCCAGACATAATTATTACAAAATCCTCTTAAAGTCCACATTATTCCCTCAAATCTGGGAAAACAAAAATTTTGGATTTCATGGAAGGTCCGTACGGACCTTCTTGCATATTTTTCTCACCTATAAATAGAGGGCTCCCCTCCCTCATTTTTCACACCTCCCTCTTCTCCTCTCTCCCTAAGCCTTCAGGCTGCCCCTCTAAGACCCTTCGGGGCACTTCCGGTCCCTTTCGATTCCTTCCGGGGCCTTCCGAGCTCCCTCGCGGTGCTCCGAAGCCCAATCGAGCGCTCCCGAGATGCTCCCGTGCTGCCCCGAGGCACTCTCGAGGTATTCTGAGGCTCCTCGTGGTACTCCAAAGCCTTGACTAGTCTTTCGCGAGGCGTCCCGACCCTTTCCGAGCCAAACCGACGATCCCGACGCACGCCGGAACTCTGCCCGAACGCAACCGACGATCCCAACGCACGTCGAAACTCTGCCCGAACGCAACCGACGATCCCGACGCACGCCGAACCTCTGCCCAAACGCAACCGACGATCCCAACGCACGCCGAAACTCTGCCCGAGTGCACACCTGACAATCCCGAGGCACGCCGAAGCTCTGTCCGCAGACAACCGGCACATCCCGAAGTAATCCCGGTCCGTCCCGGAATACTATTCTATCCTTAAACATTATTCTCCAGCGAAAGACAGACACGAACCAACATTGGTAAGGCTTTCTTCCATTACTATTTCAATACATTTCAATACGTAGTGTACAATGTAGACATCCGATACAGCATGCATTTTTAAAAGCACATACACACACACACACAACATTTAAAGAAAGAAGGTGTGTCAAGAGACTCGTTTTTATGAGGCTACTCGGGTGAGCTCTAATATTCTCTTCTCGAGGAGTAACCTGACCTCCGAACTCAAAATCTCATCACACAAAAACAATTTTTTAAACTGATGCCTTTTCTCAATGTTTTGGGCTTAATCAAAATGGCGTGGCGACTCTACAAAGCAAAAACACAGCGAGACACCTCCGCCGACCAACGCAAACTGAAATGCCAGATGCCGGGGCGCAATCGCTGCGCCTCTCGAATCCGGGTAATTTCAGTTGGCGACTCCGCTGGGGATTAATTTGTTTTAAAAACTTTTAAACAAAAACAAAAGATTTTTAAAATGATGATGAGGGTCAAACTTTCATTTTACCCTTTTTTTTAACTGTTGTGTGTGTGCATGTGCTTTACTTTTTATTTTACAAAAAAAATAAATACAAAAAAATGCATCAATATACATCTGTGTACATACATTTAAAATTCTTCAAAAACTTCTGTTTTACTCAGAAAAAGAATTTTAGATACCGCACACTACTCGCACTGCTGCCTCGGTACACCGCACGCTACTCGCACTGCTGCCTCGGTACACCGCACACTACGCACACTGCTGCCTCGGATACACTGCACTCTACAACCCTTAACCCGGGGTGGTCTCAGTTGCAGTTCGTTTGGCCTTCCAACGCCTCTCGGACACGCACGTGATCATTCCAAACATCCCATCCTAGCCAGTGTCAACCATGCACGCTTGAGTCACACTCTGTCCAGACTCGGTTGGTTTTTACCCAGTCCGTGTCATATAGCCTGGATACATATCCTGTGCCGGCCATTTTTCTGAGTCAAGGCTCGGAGCTCAAGATCCCTTCCGCAAGCAAGGTAAAGAGAGGTCATGCTAAAATCTTGACCCGATCTTGATTTTTCGAAGCTACACCCAGACGATGTTCCGTCCCGGATATACATCCATGCCCACATGACACCATGTCATCAAGCCTTTAATACGTCAACCATGATGATATGACCCAGCCAACGCCTAACGTCACAGATCCCTTGCGCAAGCAAGGTAAAGAGAGGTCATGCCGAACTCTCGACCAGATCTTGACTCAGGGGCCGGCTCGGCTCACTATTAACATGGCTCACGCATTAAAACGAACATGACGGGCTCGGTCCTTAGGTTCGATTTTTCTTTTAGGCCGGTGGAAACCGCTTGCCCTATAGGACCCTCGCTCGGGGCTGTCCACCCCGGGATGCCGAAATACAGGTGCAAAATGAGGGGCTTATAGCCACACATATGGTCTCCACTGACCCAGGATCTAGCATAGTTGCGAAAAAGAAGAGCAATCTTTTCCAACCTACCTATGATTCTGAGAAAACACTGTTTTAAGTAAATTAAAACAACAAAAAAAATTCATAAATAAAGCGAAAATTGCATGTCACGTGAGCTTTCCCCCCCCTTTTATCCAAAAGGCCTTCCCAGTCTAAACCTTATCGGTCACCCCCTCCAGCGAACCGAGAGTGGTTGAGAATACCCGGGAGCCACCTTTTCAGTATCGAGGTCACAAGGTCCGACAGCCCTTCCGGTTCAACGGTCAGCACCGTCCGCTACTCCCCCATGGCGGGATCAACAGATAACAGTGAGGGAAACGGAACCCCGCCACTAAGAAACCTTCAGACAATGGAGGAGGTGCTGCGAGCCTTCGAAACTCTCAAGAAGCGCCAAGAAGAGCAGCAAGCCTGGATCGTAGACACTCTGCGCCTTCGTGGAACCGTTGCTGTTCCCCAACCTGATGGGACCTTCGTTCTCATAGAAGACGAAGATATACTAGCTCCCCCCGGTCCTCAAAGCTATCAACAGGTCCCACCTCCGCCAAGCTACGAGATCCCAGCAACGCAAAGCAGCTCTCGCTTAAAGCTCCACTCAGGCATCAGTCAAGCAGCTCCGACATGCCCGCCTCAGCATAGTCAATTTCCCGGTCCTGCGCCCCAAGCTCAGTATCAACAGCACACATACGTGCCTGCTCCACCAGATCCCAATGCATCTCGGTATACCCAGGATTCAATCCTCTGCCTCTATTCGAGCCTCGCAGCCATAACCAAAAATCCCAATGTTTACCCGGGACGGGCATCCTAAGCGGATATCCCGACATCTCAAACCTACCACCCGCTGGTCTGCCACTTGGGGCTAATGAAACATTTCCCCAATTCCCAAACACAAGCCTTAGCGGCCCGGGCAATCACGCCCTTAATTTCAACAATCCAGGGTACGGGATGGTATACACTCAACTACCTCCCCAAGACTCCCGAATGGCGATCCCATCGGCCAATCCACCTCCATCTTCGGTTTCCATCCCTGAAAACGGCAACCCGCCTCAACCTTCCGATCCCCACATGGCTTGGTTGATCGAGCAAATGAAGGACATGCAAGGCAAACTAGCCGGTTCTCGGAAGGACTCCCTCATGCCTACTGATCCAAACAAGGTGGTCCCGCTTCCTCCGAAATTCAGGATGCCGGAAATGGAAAAGTTCGACGGGACAGAATGCCCAAAAACCCACATCGACACCTATGTCTTGGGTATGAGAGCCAAAGGAGCAACCCCTCAACAAATGGCGGATCACTTCCAGCATTCTCTCAAATCCACAGCGCTAAGGTGGTTCCTCAACGTAAAGGCAGAAAACCGCTCCACGTGGGACCAAATAAGCGAGATCTTCCTGGAGAAATACCGCGCCAACCTTGAGTGGGAGACGAACCGCCACGATCTGCAAGCCACCGAACAAAAGGACGACGAGCCTGTGGGTGAGTTCTACAAAAGATGGAACTGGAAGCTAAGCGAGATAATGGATCCACTTTCCAAAGAAGAGCAAATGGACATCTTCCATTCCTGCCTCAAACCATCTCTAAGGACCTTGATCATCCATCACTTCTATCCAGATCTTCGTGCCATGATCAACGCCGGAACCAAGTTCGAAAAGACCCTGAGCCTTCAGAAGACAACAACAACCCCTGCTTCGTCTTACCGCTATCGAACAAACTTGTCAAATCCAGCACCTGTCTCGAACAAAGGAAAAGAGGCAGCCAGAACGGTACACTACATCCAGAACGGAGCTCAAGTAAACCGTGATCAGGCACCCCCGAGGAACAGCAATCCCCCTCGCATCCCACAGTTCCAGCATTTCGACAACCTCGAAATGCCTCTGGGCCAAGTATTTGAAGCATTGGTAAAGCAAAATCCTCTCAAGCCTCTCGAGAATTTCCAACCAAAGACTCTCAAGCCCAACATGGATATGAGCAAGCACTGCGCCTTCCACAACTATACCGGTCACACCACTGACAATTGCTTCGTACTGAAGCAAGTGGTCCAGGGGCTAATCGAAGAAGGAAAGTTGGAACGCCCCCGTGGCCCCAACACCATTAGAATCCATTCCCCCGAAACGACAGGGTGAACACGATAGCCTTCGGCAAAACTCCATGCGAGAACAGGCCTCCTGCTATCTCTGAAATCATCAACATGCTATCCCGCTACGACTGGGAACGCGAAACCAGAGTCAAACGGGCCCGTGATCGGGAATCCAGGCAAGAACGCCCAAGGACGAGTGTCTCCCTACGATCTATGCCACGATCAAGACACACTAATGGATGGATCGAACGCTCCCCGGAGGAGACTGAATCAAACGGCAGCACCGGAAGCGGTCTAGCCTTCACAGATGCAGACTTACTGATATGCAAAAACCGACACTACGAGGCCCTCCTTATCCTCATAAAGATAGAGATGTTCTACCTTCCGAACATCTTGATCGATAACGGATCCACAGTCAACATCATTGCCTTGAGCACATTGAAACGACTCCGTGTCGACCGCTCCCTGATGAGACCTTTGCCCCGGATAATCCGAGCCTACGACTCCACTCCACGACCGATCGTAGGAGTCATCAATATGAGGATCCAATTCGACGCACAATTGGATTCGGTGGAATTCCAAGTGGTGGAAATCAAACCAACCTTCTCCGCCCTGCTGGGACGACCTTGGCTGCATCAGATGAAGGCAGTATCGTCTACTCTTCACCAATACGTGAAATTTATCAACGCCAATGGAAACCTCGAGGTGATCTGCGAAAGCAGCACGATGGCAAGCACTTGGCCAGCAAGCTATGACCCAGAAGAAGGTCCCGACATGACCGAATACTCCTCTGCAGGTGAGTCTCCAGTCCTGTCCCGCTACGAAGTAGATCCCTACATTCACGCTCTAAGCCGTGATGAGCTAGAGATCGAAGAGCTCATGGGCCAAGACGACAACTCTGAAATATGCGACTGCGAAGAATGCTTGAAAGAGGATTAAGAGGTGGACGCCCAGATGGAGCTTGACCGAGAAGTAGACTCGTACTTCGCCGAGAACCCTCCTGAGGAAAGTTGGCTCATCACCGACGCGCTGGTACAGGACAACCCTCTCGCCGACACGCTCGGATCTCACGGGGACAGCCATCACAACATAGTCCTATTCAACATCCCGGTGTCTGACCTGGAGGAACAGTGGCGCAACCTCCTTCAAAGCCTAATCAGAGAAGGAGAAATAGCATGCCCCCTCGATTCAGACATCATGAATGTCGTCCAGGCAAAGATCCCAGATAAGGAAGCAGATTCTATGAAGATAATCAACATCAGCAAGAATCAACTCTGAATCAGCGAATGCTTCGCCCTCCTGGAATAAGCTCTCAACGACTTCTATCATCAAGGCCCCCCAAGATCTGGCAGCAATGCCAATGGAGGGACATCATCAAAGGAGCAACCTAAAACCTCCGCGATCTGGTTTGAAGTCGAACCACAGGCTAGCTGTCCTCCGGGATCTCCATCAACTGAAGAATGGCCACCAAAGCCATCACCACCCTCTCTTGACCTACAGCTCGCAAAGAGCAATGAAGCCTGGTCCAATCCCTCATCGCCTAGAGTCTAGCTTCGAGTCATGTTGTCTAAGAATTCACGTCTCTTGAGTCATCTGACGGCCCTATGCCCGAAGATTGTGAGTCCATAATCAACGATGTATCTTCTCTACGCTTTCAATAAAAGGTCCGACCTTTCTAAATACCCCTTTCATTGCAAAAGATGAGTTAACTAAATCCCGAACAGTTAATAACAATTCATCTAACAAAAAAAAATGCAGACACATTAATCGAACAATACATTAAACACATCTTTAAGCATGTTGTCAAACGAGAGAAAAACCGGGCCCAAGCTGCCGAGAAGGTTTTAATCATGATAGATTTGGAGAACTGCTGAAGAGCCAAAGAGACGCAAATCGAAAGCCTCTTCACCAACATTCCATGACAATCAGATCCTCCAATACCTCAAAAACGGGGAGACCGCCTTCATGAACGAGGAAGGTCAACGCAAGGAAGGAGTCAAAGCCAAGAGCATCATGGCCCTAAAATGCCTCACCTCTCACTTTGTAATCCTTGGAGACATGTTATACAAAAAACGCTACCAGGGACCGCTCCTACGCTGCATCAGCCAGGAAAAAGCAAGTGAGCTCATGAACGAAGTCCACAACGGGGCTTGCGGCCCCCACATGAACGCCAGAGCTCTGATGCAAATCATTCTTCGGATGGGCTACTACTGGATCTCCATAAAGGCAGATTGCATCCACTTTGTCCGAAGCTGCGACAAGTGTCAACGGGTCTCCAACCTCAATCATCTACCTCCTCACAATATCTACTGCATGACTACGCCCTGGCCCTTCGCCACGTGGGGAATCGACGTCATCGGGAAAATCGCTCCGCCAGGCAGCAACGGCCACGAATTCGTCTTGGTAGCCATCGACTACTTCACAAAATGGGTCGAAGCCAAGTCCTACAAGGTGCTCACCTCCAAGAAAGTCGCACATTTCCTCAAGGAAAACATCATCTGCCGATACGGCATTCCAAACGAGGTCAAATCAGACAACGACTCCCACTTCGAAGGAGAATGCGACTGACTGCTAGTCGAATTCAAGATCACACGCCACAAGTCTTCTCCATACCGGCCACAAACAAACGGCGCCGTAGAAGGAGCAAACAAGACCCTCGAACGGATCATCCGAAAAATGACCACTCGAGGACGTGATTGGCCTGAAAAGCTGCACATTGCACTTTGGGGCTACCGAACATCAGTCAGAACAGCCACGGGAGAAACTCCATTCGCCCTGACATACGGGATGGAAGCAGTAATGCCCGTTGAATTGGAAATTCCCTCACTCCGAGTGCTGCTGGAAAATGAAATCAACGAAGTCAAATGGCTCCGAAGCCGACACGACGAACTGGCTCTGCTAGACGAGCGACGACTAAAGGCCATGGAACACATCCGAGCCTACCAAAGCAGAATGGCTAGAGCTTTCGACAAGAAAGTCAAGTCCTGAGACATCAGGGAAGGTGATCTGGTACTTAAAGAAAAGCCTCCCACTCAAACCAACCCACTGGGAAAATGGGAACCAACATGGATAGGCCCTTTCGTGGTTCAAAAGATCTTCTCCGGAGGTGCCATGAAGCTGACAGACCTAGACGGCAATCCCTTCATGAATCCAGTCAACGGAAGCAAACTTCGCAGATACTTCGCCTAAAGAAGACCAACTGTGCATCTCTTGGCACTCCTTGTAGTGTCGAACTACGCAGACCTGAGCCCTCTAGTCCAGGGGAACGTAGGCAACCTTAATTGGTCCAGTCTAAAAACACACAAAAAAATCAAAAGTTTGAATTTCAATCAAGACCTCCATCAAACTACACACTTTCCAAGAGCATGCCCCCACCATCACCTTGACCAAGTCAAATGGCAGCAGAAACATCAAAGGACATCCGAAGGTCACTCAACGTCAAAAGACTGACCCATGTCAACTTCCAAGCTAGGGGCTTGCCTTCGCCCTCACGCGCTTCAAAAAAAAAATAAGCTCAAGAAGAAGCTACAAAAATGAGGTCAAAAGCCCGACGCCAATAGACAAGAGGCAAGGAAGTCGCGGAAAAGGCCGTCAAGACGACTTGTCAAGGGATCATCCAACCTCCCGTCCAAGCACAAAACCCAAACAAATGGGGATTGCCGTCAAGATCCAGATTGCTTCAGTCCACGAAGACAACAAAAGGGTCCAAAGCTAGACGCCATCAAGGCTCACAAAAGAAACAAAAGGCGAACAAGAGATCTTGCATCTCAACAAAGCTTTAAAAGTAAATCACAAATCACTAACGATTACAACATTTCTTGATGAGTTCAAGCACGGTCTACTCTCAAGTTCACAACATGCTAAAAGACAGCTTAATACATTTAACAAATAATGTGTCTACAATGCAATGAATGGATACTTAGGAGGTCATTCCGCGCCATCTGCGCTTGTCCCCTTGCCATTCTTCCCTTTCTTCCCTCGTCCCCGGCGAGTTTTCTTTCGCTCCACGTGAGCCAGCTCTGCCTCTCTCAGTCCGAGATTAGGGGTCCTCCCCGTAGAGTCAAACAATCCAACAGCTCGCAAAGCTTCATTCGCCCGCGCTTCGGCTCGAATCTCCTCCCTGCGAGTCTGCAAAAGAGGACCTCTCTTCGTCAGTCGGTCAACTCTGGTCTCGTAGTCAAATAAAGCATCTCCCGTGACATCCAGAGGGTCAGACCAGGATTCGGCACTCCTAAGGCAATAGCTGCGATGGCAATCGGGCCCCAGAATTGCCTCACGCCTGCTCCCCAACATCACTTGGGACTGCCCGACATGCCGCTCGTACCAATCCAGGTACTCGGTGGTCAATACGACATTCTCTCGACGTCGAAGGAGCACCACAGGAGGGAAAGCGGAATACTTCCATACCCTCAGGAAATACAAAAGAGCACCCGGAGCTGCCATATAGAGAGGAGCTACCTTGCAGTAGCAAGGTTATCCTAGCCCAGCAAAGGCTCCTGCCTCATCCCAAACTGCATGGAAACAAGCGACGGGATGTAGAAGGAGGACCAAGACAAACCTGGAACTCTAACAACATAGGACCCTTCCTGAAAGGCCCTCCTCGTCTCAATCCCCCAATGCGGAACCCACCAGCGGATCTGATGCGTACCAAGCTGTGCCATCCATCTCTCCCAGGCGGACTGATCCATATCCAATACAAGAGGTCGCCGAGCAAACGACCATGGGCTAAACGACGTCGGAGCCTCAGACATAGCCTGAAGTCTCTCTCGCAGCCACAAGGTGAGCAAAGCGGGGCTTCCCCCTCTCATGAACCTATCCCCAGTCGCCAGACGATCAATGCCGTGAAGGGTCTCCCCCAACACCAACGGAACAATATCCTCTCCAGCTCTGCAGTGCCCTACCACATCCAGCAAAGCGTTGTCTCAAACCCCAAGGGAGCTGACCATGAAAAGCGTCGCTATCACGCACAAGGCAAATGCATCCCACGAGACGTCACTCTCGTCATCGCTCATAAACCGCTCCGACAGCGCAGAAATGTCAATATGACCCGAATCAAGAGTCATACCCTGCACTTCTTCCAACGAAGTCTGAAGAAAGCATGCAAGCTTCACGCTCACGGCAGCACCGCCAATCAAAGGAAGCGAGATGGCCTCCACCTCCGGTCCTCCCATCAAAGCCCGAAAGTCCTCAAAAGTGGGTGTCACTTCATTGTAGGAGAAGCTATACACATGCCTCCTAACGTCCCAGAACTTCGCGGCAGCCCGCAACAATTCCCAATCAGGAACCAACTCCTTAAGGGACCAAACCGAGCAGAGCCGAAACCTCACCTCGAAAGCCCGCCTATGATGCCTTATACCGTGTCGCATCCACATTTTCAGCCGCTCAAGGAAGTTTGCTTGCCGCTCCTTCGAAAGCATCGGAAAAACTCTTGGAACGTACAAAGAATCCATGGCAAAAATGGAGGTTCCTATAGAAAATGGGGAAGAAAGCTCGAAATGACTGCAAATGGGAAATGAGGAAAGTTCAGACATCCTGAAAACACTTATCTCTTCCCCAAAAGCAAAGATGATCCGTATGGACCTTTTTGCATCCTAGGTTGTCCGTACGGACCTTCTTGCAGCTTGGTCCCACATTTTCAGAAAACAGTACAACAACCACTGTTCCCAGCAGGACCTTGCTACAAACTGCCCAAATTCTGGCCAAAGCCATTTCCGGCAACCATACACTAACCATAAACGCACTCCCAGCTCACGTGGCATGCACAAATAGTAAATAAACTAGCAACAATTCCTAGGACAATCCCTGGGAATCACAAAATACGACATTACATCTCAAATAAAATACTTTGTTGCGCATATACAAAATGTTTTATTACAGGTACCAAAATGTCTGTTGCTAAACCAAAAAAAAAGACAACAAAAAAATGGAAAAAGGGAAAGCAAATGAGCCCTACTCCGACTCATCATCATCGACCTCATCGAACGAGAAGTCGGCATCTCGGCAAACTCGCCAGTCATGCCCTCGTCATCAGAATTCTGGATCCCCTTCTGAGGCGAGTACTCGAAGTACTCCGAGGGATCAAGCCCGGTGAAAGGATCAAAGAAGGGAGGTGCGACGAACCCTCTCCCTGTGCCTCCTATGAAGGCAAGAACTGGTGAAGAATCGGCGGCCTCTGGTCCCCCGAAGACGTCCCTGCATCTAGACTATGCCACCCCCGAATGGGTCCCTCCTGCTGTGGCCCTGGCTCAGCCCTCGATGAAGGAACGTCCACAGAATGCCTCGAAGGAATTGGCTCGTACGTCGGCACGCGCCGCGAAGACCGGCAAGACAGCTTCCCCGCCATCTTCTTTGCAAAACATTTGGGGGACGTGGTAGACCATCCCGCCTCTCCTTCGCTAACACTTGTGGCGTCCTCAGCTTCCTCCCGACGAAGGCCCCGTACTCCTCGCCATAAAAATAAACTCCTCAGCACTCACGCCGCCCAGGTACCTGTCATACTCCAGCACGTCCATATCACGGGGATGCATCATCCCAAAGGGCGGATCTCTCAGATCCATAGGGGGCACACCTGGGCCATGCTGCCAGAAGACCCTCTCCCCCAAGTACATGACATCACAAGTCAGGCCCCGCAGCATCTTCCTCTGCTGCGTCACCACGGGACCGCCCTCGAGCTCGTCGCCGCCATACCGAGTCCAGGGGTACAACTCAAACTCCGCCGGGCTATCTCTCTCCAAGAACTCATGCACATCCCGATATGTGATAGTGAGCTTCCCCCTGACCGTCCTCCTCCTCCTCAACGGATGGGCCCAGCCCAGCATAGCAGGATAGGCCCCCATGGCCTCAGCATCCCGATCCCACGAAAAACACCTAAAGATCTCATAAAACCACACCTGCAACAAATGCAGAGAAGGCTCAGGGCAAAAGAAAACGGAGAAATGACAAACTGCTAAATCACAAACAGCAATAAACTCATACCTCCAACGCAAAATCGAAGCATCCCAGGGAACTGGCCACGCCTCGGCTAAACCTGTCAAAGGAAAAATAGAGCTCGGCCAAGCCTGCCTTGCCCCAAGCAATCTCACCAACTCTCCCCAAATCCACCAAGCTCTCCAGTAGAGGAAAAGGAGCAGAGGAAGAGTGATTCGAGAATAAAGTCTCGAAAAGAGCAAACCACAAGAAGGAGTGCGCCAGCTGCTCAGCCGTCACCAAGTCGGTGCCTCGGCGATAGGCCCCGATGTTGGCCGTAATCTGCGCCTCCACATCGCCATATAACATGCCCAGACCCCTACGAGGAGAAGGTGCGAAGCCCAGCAGCTCCGCCAGCGTCCCATCGGACATCCTGTCCCGCCATCTCACTGGCCCTCCTTTAAAGGAAAGCTCAGTAATCGCCGCGAAGTCGGTGGGGGTCACCGTCACCTCTCCCCAGCTCAGATGGAAGGTATGCGTGGTGTCCCACCAATACTCAGACAAGGCCAGGAAGATGCTCTTGTTCTTCCTTGTCTCTGCAATCCCGATAAGGTTCTCAACGAATGCGCCCAAACCAGAAGCAAAGACCAGCCTCTTAGGACTCGGTCTACCCTCCCTGGAGATATCCGGCAAATGTTGCCATAGCTCAACTACAGCCTCGAGTGACCCCCGAGACTTCATCTTCTTTGCCTTTTCGGACAAAGGCCCCTCATCCTGCAGGTAAACACAACAAAGGTACGTCAATCACAGTACTTAACACAAAATACCAAAAGGAAACGAAAGCATAAAAAGTCCGTCCCAACACGGCAAAAGCATAAAAGTCCGTCCCAACACGGCAAAGCATAAAAAGTCTGTCCCAACACGGCAAGGCATAAAAAGTCCGTTCCAACTTGGCAAAGCATAAAAAGTCCATCCCAACACGGCAAAACATAAAAGGTCCGTCCCAACACGGTAAAACAAAACAAAAAAAAAAAGTCACAAAACACGGCACACATTGCACATAATTTTCCCCATGTAGTCCATCACAAAACACGACACACACTATACAAATTTTCTCAAAAGAGGGATTAGGCCCTACACGACACATTTTCAAAAAATCCGTCACAAAACACGACGCACATTGCACATAAACTCCCCACAGAGTCCGTCACAAAAACACGGCACACACTACACGACACATTTTCAAAAAGTCCGTCCCTACACGGCACACGCTTTCAAGACAAAACCCATCACGAAACACGGCACACGTCACACTCTTTACACAGTCCGTTCCTACACGGCGATTTTTCACAATGTACATGCGGAAATAGCATAAGGTACAAATCACCAAAGCATGCATTTCAAAGAGAGGCACTTTATTTTCACAAATAAGAGCTAGTCTCCACATTTTTGCAAAAAAATCACATACCCACAATTCTTACATGCTCAATTTCAACAATTCACCACGAATTTCACAAAAAGAGCATGGCAATAACAAAAACCCCAAATATGCGAAAAATTAAAATCTAGTTCTAGCATACAACAATTCGAATAAGAATCAAGACAAAATTGATTTCTTACCTCCCCGACGGTCCTATCTCGCATGTTGTGCACCTCTGGATCCGGATACAACACATCCGAATTCCTCGACGAAGGCGTAAAGGAAGTGCAATTCCTTTGAAGGTCCGACCTCCGTTCAATCGCCTCTGGGCCCCTTTGACGACGACCTCTTCTCGCTCTTTCCGCCATAACGAGCAATTCAAGCAAATGCGAAGGAATTACTTAGGAAGTTTTGGTCAAAAAATCAATGTTTTCTCTCCTTCTCTCTCTGTTTTTCACGACTGGAAGAGGGAACAATGGGGGATGCCTCGTTGCTGAAGCTGGTCAAAGCCTGGGAAATTAAAATCCCACAAAAGTCCGTACAGACCTCTTTGCAAACAGAGAAGATCCGTACGGACCTCTTTGCATTATATGGCCAAATTACTCTTTTGCCCTTATAATCTTTTCCCCTGACTGTCCAAAGGCCTTTCTCAGCAGATTCAATGCAGTTTGGTCCTTAACCCAAACAAACTAACCCCGGCCATTATCGTAAGTCCGAATTTCGCCCACTAAACGGCAAAACAAATACCGGCCGTCATCGTAAGCCCGAGCCTCGCCCACTAAATGGTAAAACAAACACAAAAGGCGCAAATGCCTCCAAACACAAATCCCAAGGCACAAAATGCCTCCAAAACACAAAACGGTGAACCAAACACCGGTAATCAAAGTAAGCCCGAAAACCCCTCCTTCGCGGACAAAACTCAAACGGGAACTCTTGAAAGCCCATACGAGACTACGCGTCCCCAGCAGATGAACATCGGCAGTCATTGTAAGTCCAACCTTTCCCCAGCGGACAAAACACGAGGCAATCACGCCTCTCACAATCAAAACACGAGGCAATCACGCCTCTCACAATCAAAATGCGAGGCAATCACGCCTCTCAAAATCAAAACATGAGGCAATCACGCCTCTCAAAATCAAAATACGAGGCAATTAAAGCACAAGGCAATCACGCCTCCCAAAACCACAGTCAGAGGACAAGTCACGTCCTCACGCGCGACACAACCACAGTCAGAGGACAAGTCACGTCCTCACGCACGACATAACCACAGTCAGAGGACAAGTCACGTCCTCACGTACGACACAACCACAGGCAGAGGACAAGTCACGTCCTCACGCACGACACAACTACAGTCAGAGGGCATAACACGTCCTCACCAATATTCGCAGCCCGGAAGGCTTTAAACCGCTCGGTCCGGGAGACCGCATAAATCAGCCAAATCACTATCCGCAGCCCGAAAGGCTTTAAACCACTCGGTTTGGGAGACCGCATAAATCAGCCAAATCACTATCCGCAGCCCGGAAGGCTTTAAACCACTCGGTCCGGGAGACCGCATAAATCATCCAAATCACTATCCGCAGCCCGGAAGGCTTTAAACCACTCGGTCCGGAAGACCGTATAAACCTCCCAAATCATTATCTCCAGCCTGGAAGGCTTTAAATTACCCGGTTCGGAAAACCGTAAAATTTCCACTCCAGGACACCAACACGTCCTCGCAGTCGACCTCAGCAGTCACATTACCTCAGAGCACCACCACGCCCGCATACACTCAATTTCACGAAGTTGGAACTATGGTCAGGCTTGATTCCCGCTAGGGATACGTAGGAATCCTATCACAAGGTCCAGCCAACGAACCTATACGATCACACAGGACGCCACCACGTCCTCACAACTGACCTATACGGTCACACAGGATGCCCCACGTCCTCACAACCGACCTATATGGTCATACAGGATGCCACCACGTCCTCACAACCGACCTAAGCGGTTGCCCACAGGACACTGACACGTCCACGCACAGAGTCTCGGTCAGAGGATATCACATGTCCTCTTACACGACAACACTCACCCCACACACGAACTACGATCAGACTTGATTCCCATACGGGATACGTAGGAATCCTATCACAGGGTCCAGTCAACTGACCTAAACGGTCACACAACAGGACACTGCCACATCCTCACAAACTAACCTATGCGGTCACCTCCTCTCTCAGCACGTGATCCAGATCAGGACCCTTATCTTCTCAACGACCCCACTTTCTCTGTAAGTGACGTTGTCGAGGGGCTTCTGTAAGTACCCCAATCTGGATCACTCTCTTTCGAACGCACGGGAAACACCACAGACTCACGCAAACGCAGTCTCGAACACCCGTAACCCTCAAAAAACCCTCAAAAACCCTTAAAAACCCAAAAAAACCACCAACCAAACCAAGGGGGGCCTTTCTGGGATAAAAAAGCACAAAAGGACTTTTTAGGAATGTTGAAAAATTTGGAAAAGCAAAGTTGATCCGTACGGACCTCTTTGCATGCTAGAAGGTCCATATGGACCTCTTTGCATCCAGACATAATGATTATAAAATCCTCTTAAAGTCCACATTATTCCCTCAAATCTGGGAAAACCAAACTTTTGAATTTCATGAAAGGTCCGTACGGACCTTCTTGCATATTTTTCTCACCTATAAATAGAGGGCTCCCCCTCCCTCATTTTTCACACCTCCCTCTTCTCCTCTCTCCCTAAGCCTTCAGGCTGCCCCTCTAAGACCCTTTGGGGCACTTCCGGTCCCTTTCGGTTCCTTCCGGGACCTTCCGAGCTCCCTCGCGGTGCTTCGAAGCCCTATCGAGCTCTCCCGAGACGCTCCCGCACTGTTCTGAGGCCCCTCGTGGTACTCTGAAGCCTTGCCTGGTCTTTCCCGAGGTGTCCCGGCCCTTTTCGAGCCAAACTGACGATCCCGACGCACGCCGAAACTCTGCCCGAACGCAACCGACGATCCCAACGCACGCCGGAACTCTGCCCGAACGCAACCGACGATCCCGACGCACGCCGAACCTCTGCCCAAATGCAATCGACGATCCCAACGCACGCCGAAACTCTGCCCGAGTGCACACCTAACAATCCCGAGGCACGCCGAAGCTCTGACCGCAGAAAACTGGCACAACCAGAAGTAATCCCGGTCCGTCCCGAAACACTATTCCATCCTTAAACACTATTCTCCAGCGGAAGACAGACACGAACCAACATTGGCAAGGCTTCCTTCCATTACTATTTCAATACATTTCTATACGTAGTGTACAATGTAGGCATCCGATACAACATGCATTTTTAAAAGCATATACACACACACAACATTTAAAGAAAGAAGGGGTGTCGAAAGACTCGTTTTTACGAGGCTACTCGGATGATCTCTAATATTCTCTTGATCGGTTAAAGGACGTGAGGTGAGGAAAAGCGAATATTGATGGGGACGGGAATATGAGGGTGGGTCCAGTGGAATGGTGGTCACTAAACAGGAAGAATGGAAGTCGATGGTCATGAAGACGAAGAAGGGGGATGGTGGGGTTGTGGAAGACGGAGAATGATAAAATGAGGGGATAACTCATGAATTTGGACATGATGTTTCCTTTCCTTTCCTTTTCTTTTCTTTTTCTTTTTTCTTTTTTCTTTTTGTTGTTCTTTCCTTTTCTTTTTAGTTCTTTTTTAAATTGTTTAGGTTGGTTTAGATTTTTTAATTACAATAATATATAATTTCTGTTATCTGATATAAATAAGAAAATGATAAATTAAAGGTTAATTAAAATTTTAAATATGAATGACAATAATATTCCTTACATAACATGTACATGACCATTTTTTGTTAAATTTCTAACTTCGTTAGATACTAGGGGTCAAAGACAAATTAAAATGTTACTCTGATCAAAATTCGATTTGATATACAAAGTAAAATTATCTTAATACTTTGAGGGTATGACCTATATTTAAGTCAGAGAGAGGGAGTATTAGGCTCCGTTTATTTCGACGTAAAACGTTTTTCGAAAAATATTTTTCATAAAATAACTTGTTTTTCGATGTTTGGAAAACATTTTACGCCCTTTCTAAGTAAAATGGCTTACGAATTTTTCTTATGTAAAATATTTTTCGAAAAATGGTGCCCTTCATGTACAACTCATATTTCACAAGGTATAACTCATATATATATATATATATATATATATATATATATATATATATATATATATATAATTTTAAGAAGATGGTTCTATAAATCAAAAAAAAAATAATCATTTTAAATTATTTTTAACAACTCCCCACCCCACATTTTTTTAAAATAATTCCATTTTAAAAATTTTAATCCCAAAATAGCCCACATTTGAAACTATTTGCCAAAATGATCAACTTTTTGAAACTCGCTACACGGTGTAACGAGTTTATAATTTTTCCGATTAAAATCGCTACACGATGTAGCGAATTTAAATTTGCTCAATTTTATTTTAATATTTATACAATTAAAAAAAAAACTAAAATTTGAACTCGCTACACGCAAAGCATGCCTACTACCAAGTCCAAAGTTTTTTGTACTCCGTCTCACTTTAAATTACAAAATAATAATACAAAAATTATGTATTAATAAAGAAACTAAATAGAAATATATTTTTTCCTTCCCAAATAAATACTTTAAAAAATGTACTTCTATAAAAAAAATTATACTCTTCATTTCAAAAATAAATATTTCTTTTGACTCAAAATGAATAACCAAAAAATAATACTACATTTTTTATCCCAAAAAAATGAGCATTACTTCATCCCAATGAATATTTTAAAAATCAATACTACTTCATTCGCCTCTAAAATTAATGTTTGTAATGTTAGTGTCTTCGTCTCAAAATATGACATTAATTTTTGAGGCAAATGAAAAGTATTATTTTTTTTAAATATTCATTTAGATGAAGGAAGTAATGTTCAATTTTTTGGATAAAAAATGTAGTATTATTTTTTGGTTATTCATTTTGAGTCGAAGGTAATATTTATTTTTGAAATGAAGAATATAATTTTTTTATAGAAGTATATTTTTAAAAGTATTTATTTGGGATGAAAAAAATAATATTTCTATTTAGTTTCTTTATTAATACATAATTTTTTATTATTATTATTTTATAATTTAAAGTGAGACGGAGTACAAAAAACTTTAGACTTGGTTGGTAGTTTTGCTTATTGGTAATTTGAACTCGCTACACGGTGCAGCGAGTTCAAATTTTAGTTTTTTTATTATTGTATAAGTATTCAAATAAAATTGAGTAAATTTTAATTCGCTACACCGTGTAGCGATTTTAACCGAAAAAATTATAAACTCGCTACACCGTGTAGCGAGTTTCAAAAAGTTGGTTATTTTGGCAAATAGTTTCAAATGTGGGTTACTTTGAAATTGAGTTGGTCTTACAAAAAACGTGTTTTTTCTGGCACTTAGGAAAAACGTGTTTTGTTTTCCCCGTTTTTGCCAGTGTCAGTTTAACAAAGTGCCAGTGTGACAAAGTACTAGTGCATGTGTAACAATGTGCCAGTGTAAAAAAGTGTCAGTTCTAGTTTAACAAAGTGCCAGTGTAAACAAAGTGCCAGTGCATGTGTAACAAAGTGCCAGTGTAAAAAGTGTCAGTGTCAGTTTAACAAAATGCCAGTGTTAGTGTAACAAAGTACCAGTGTAAAAAAGTGCCAGTGCATGTATATTAAGTCAGTTTATAAACTAACACTGTCACTTTGTTACACTAACATCGGCACTTTGTTACACTAACACTGGCACTTTGTTAAACTAACACTGGCACTTGTTTTACACTAACACGGACACTTTGTTACACCAACACTGATATTTTTTACACTAACACTGGCACTTTTCTACACTGGCACTGGCACTATTTTACATTAACACCGACATTTTTTTACACTGGCATTGACACTATTTTACATTAACACTGAATCTGCATCACTAGCGTCCGAACAAAAACGAGCTCTCTGACAAATATTAGGGTTTATTAGGTACGAAACTCGGATAGAGCTCAGTAATTGTTGTAAAGGCGATTTGGACGAGTCAATTCCATGGCGTAGATCGTAATGTAAATCCGTCGATGCCAATCCAGCTTGTGAGATAGGCGAAATCACATCTTTCAACATTGATGGTAAGCAGGAAATGAGAAATTGAATGGAAAGTACGGTGCTTTTAATTCGGTGGATCACTTTTTCCTAATTATTGGTTTGAATTAAAGTCAGAGGGAACCGCCAGTGTTGAACTTGAGGAATAAGAAGACGTTTGGTAAGACACGCTCATAAACCCTTGGTTTCCCTGTTATTGCGTACAAGCGCGCGTTATTTCAAAACTCGTTTTTCCTATTGTTCAGGAAAAACTGATTTTTTGTGAGATTTTAACTTTGAAATTTAGACTTTTAAAATTGAATTATTTTAGAAAAAAATCCCCCACCCCATCACCCCAACCCCCCTCCCCCATAGTTGGGTCAAAAAAAATTTAATCATTTTAAATTTATTTTTAACAACTCTTCATTTTATCTCTTTCAACTTATTTCAAATTGTGTTTTTATCGAATTTTTTTTTCATTAAACACATGAAAATATTTTTTGAAAAACATTTTTCTTATCAAACATTCGAAAACATGTTTATCTTATTTTCTGAAAAACATCTTCATTTTGAATTTTTTTCTACAGGAAATCAATTTCCGAAAAACAAACGAAGTTGAAACGAACGCAACGCAGTTGAAACAGACGGAGCCTAAGAACTAAGAAGTAGGTTGGGGGAGATTTTGGAAATTATAGTGGAAATTTTTTAAGCAAATACCGGCTGTTGGGAGAGAGGTTTGTTGCTCCCTCCTACTCCTACCCCCAACTTAGGAAAGCGAAGGCGGCCTTCAAAACACAAGCCATCTTTCCCGGCAACTTCCAAACCTAATCGTAACTTATAAAACCTAATTAGTTGATCACCTTTCCAACCTCAGCGAGCCGTCATCAATGGCGGAAGGTACTTTCCTCACTCTCTTTATCTCTCCGATTCATTCATTATTCACTTCCATTTCAGTATTAAACGGCTATAAAATCCTTACATCACACCTAATTTTCTTTGTCAACTTAGTATAACTTTAACCAAATCGTACTAAATTTCAATGATTGTCATGAAATATTATAGATTGATATTGATACTCCCTCCGTCCCAAATCTGATGGCCTTTTGAAACATTTTCTTCAAAAATATTTGTCCCTAAATGATTTTTTTTACCATTTTTTTCAAAGCTCATTATATATTTGCAAAACGAAAAGTTTGAAAGTGAAAAACAATAAAATTTATGCATTTTTTCTACTAAAAATCATCATTATCAAAATGACCCTTAAATGATAAAGGGTTTTGGGACGGAGGGAGTAGATTTTTTTTTATGTATATCAATATAAGTTTTTAAATTACATGAAGATTATTAAAATTTCATAAAGTTTGGTAAAAAGGAAAAGTCAAAATTTGACGTTTATTTTAGGCCGGAGGTAGTCGGATTTAATTATGTGAAGATGCTATCAGGTAAGGCATCATAAACATTGACTAATGCATTGGAAGCGTTGACCAATGCAATTGAATGTTAGCTTCCTAACAACTGGCGTGGCAAGTATTATCACCAGTGAAGGCTAGTGAACTGGTTTAGTAAAACTGGTTTAAATTTTATTTTTTGTTTTAAAAATTGTAGGTGACAGTGGATTGGTTAAGCCTACTATGTCGGCGTATGATGAAGCAATGGATGCTCTGTCCTCCTTGATTACGAAACGTACTCGTGCTGATAAGAGCAATAAGGGCGATAAATTTGATCTGCTTTTTGACTATGTTAAGGTGGTAATACAACAGATAAAATGGTTGTCAATTATGGTATGCGAGTGCTATTGAAGCTGATTTTGTATGATTCTTGACATTCAGATATTGGATCTGGAGGAGTCAATTGAAAAAATGAAGGTTATCCATGTTGCAGGTACCAAAGGGAAGGTAATGGTTTTGGTTTTGTTGTTTATGCTTGTAGCTTAAAGATTTGTCATTTTCTCTACTCTAGGTGTAATCTATCACCTCACTAGTATGGCATAGTTGTCGGGAGGAATTGTTATTATGTTGGCAATTTTGGTTCTGCTGTTTTAATAAGGTAGTGGCTGTGACTTAAAAACATGTAATTTGCAAGAAATCAAAAGCTCCATTAATTTGATGTCAGTTGATTAGGTCCATTTTGTTTTAAAAAACATTACCCCGTACAATTTAAATGGCGTTTCATTAGAAGCTCACTGTATTATGTATTCATGTCCGAGTTGATGTTGTGAGAATAACCTCCTATATTCATTCATTGCACCAAATTCCAAGTAGTTGCACTCATGTTCATTGCAGTTAGAAAAACATGGATTCCATTCCAAGGTTCTATAAGCGTGTATTTTACTGCATATGCGTTAATAAGTAATAGGTTTATGTACATATGCCGAGGAGTGACATTATCATGACAACCGCACGGCAATTAGGCCGGCAATGCTTTACGGCACCGAATGTTGGGCCGTGAAACAGTGTCACGTGCATAAGATGAATGTGGCAGAGATGCGTATGCTTCGATGGATGTGCGGCCATACAAGAAAGGATCGATTGGGGAATGAGGTGATCAGAGGTAAAGTAGGAGTTGCGCCCATTGAGGATAAAATGAGGGAAAATTGTCTGAGGTGGTTTGGACATGTGAGAAGGAGACCGAGTGATGCACCGGTTAGGAGGCCGGAAAAGTGGAGAAAATGATAAAATGGCGAGGGGTAGGGGAAGACCCAAACAAACTTGAATTAGAGTGATTGAAAATGATATGAGTTTACTTGGAGTGGATGAAAGTATGATGTTGAAGAGGCCGGAGTGGAGGGCAAAAATCCATGTGGAGGTTGATTATCTATTTATTTATTTATTTATTTTTTATTTATTTATTTATTTATTTATTTATATTTTTATATTTTTATATTTTATATTTTATATTTTTTGTATTTTTATTGTATTTGATTTTATTATTTTTATTATTATTATTTTTTATTTATTATTATTATTTTTTTCCAACAACCTTTTCACACGATGACATATGATGATTCATGTTAGCCGACCCCAAATTATTTTGGGACTAAGGCTTTGTTGTTGTTGTTGTTGTTGTTGTTGTCCACCAAATATGGTACAGTTCTACTGCTCTTGAAGTCTAGAAACTTTTGAAACAAAAGTTATTTGTACTCTTTAATGGCCTCTAATTACCTTTCAGTATACATTTGTGGAGGTTGTGGGTGACAATGTAGAGTGGGGAGCGAAATTGTGAGATGCTGGTAGTTCCTTATGCCTTTTATACTGTTTTGGCAATTCCAACATTTCCTGTCTCTCACGTACAAGGATAGAAATAAAACTATTAGATATCCTGCTTGCTGGCCCATGGATTTTTGAGTGAGTATCAGGGCATGTCTTCAGCGATTCTTGATTAGACATTTTTGTGAGGAAGTGCTAAGACATAATAATTAGTGGACAAATGCCTGTATCACACTAGTCCCTAGTCATGTTGTGTTCTGCTCTTTCATCCAGTAAACTTGTAGTGCCACTGTTATTAGATTTGCTTTTCTTGACATGCATATTTCCTTATTTCTGATTCGGATATCTAGGATCATATTTTTGATTTTTTAAGTTAGTCACATCAACAAAAAATAATTGGTGATTTGATATAAGCGATGACCTCCATACGATTCTTTTGACATTGATTAAATTCTATAATTGAAATTTATATAGGGATCAACTTGCACATTTACAGAAGCTATATTGCGTAACTGTGGATTTCACACTGGGCTCTTCACGTCTCCCCATCTCATTGACGTCCGAGAAAGATTTCGATTGGATGGGTGAGTTTCTCAATTGACATTAAGCCTATAAGCTTTTATGTCTACCATCTTTTATGTTTGGGATCAGGATGGCTTGTTGAAGGTTATGACATGCTAGTTTAATCTTTACCTATTATTTTAGCTGTCTCCTTACATAAAACAACACCGATTTAACTACTACGCTTATATCCGGAGTAGTTTCACTGTTTTATATCGGTTTCATTTATATTGCATTTCTCTGTTCGAAAGGTGAAGTTGGACGGATACCTACTGATATAGATTTCCAGTTATAATTTTTGACACGACCATACATTGAAATTTCCATTTTAAGCTTAAGGATAGTCACAGATTTGTTTATAAGACTCTTTTGAGGCCTTACCTTGCTGTATGAGCTCTAGAACCTCGCACTTTAAATCCTCATCTCGAGATAGGTGCTGAGATTAGCATACATGCCCTGAAATAAACATGTGCTTAAAAGTACCTCCTAAACTCCCCTGACCAAGTGATCTTCCACTCAGCTTCTATACGTATTAATCCTCCATGCGGGAACCATCAAATGGGTCCTCATCAAGTCAATTTAAGTGTGTGGTCATGAATTAGATCGGGGTGGTTGGTGGTTTTGGGATCCCGTAGAGCATGCTTCTTTCTTGCCATGGCATTAGCCACACTGTCCATTATTGAGATTTGAACACTTTGTGTGGAACAATATTTTCTATGTGATATACTGGCGGAAGTTTGTCAGACTAACCCCTTAATTTTAGGAGCCATTTTTCAGTTCAATGTGAACCCATATCCGCAGAATAGGTTCATCTAGAAACCTTAGTTTAAAATTCTTAACTCTGGTTGCAGATGCGCCTTGTATATCCATTTTTGATGTATAGTGGGATTGCAAAGTGCTCTTATCTTGACTTGCTTTTTGCTTTTGCGTTCTCTTGTCTCTATTTAGATAATTTCTCTTCCATCTCGCTTGTACTTTTTCAACAGAAAAGAAAAATTCACCATTTTGTTTGTTTATTGCAGTGTGGACATAAGCGAAGAGAAGTTTTTGACATACTTCTGGTGGTGTTGGGATAGACTAAAGGCATGCAAACTTAATCTATACTCCCTCCGTCCCACAAAACATTACCCCTTTTACTATTTTGGGCGTCCCACTTTAAAGTCCCACTTTCCTAAAAAGTAAATTTTTTAATACTTCTTTATTCATGGGACCCACTTGTCATACTCACAACACTTTTCAAATTTACTATTCTCTCCACTCATTCTCTCTCCTCCCACTCACAACACCTACTTTAATAACATTATTCCTTATTTTCCGTTCTCAACAGTAAACGGGTAAAGTTTTGCGGGACGGAGGGAGTATCTGATATATTTACTTAATGGTTCATGAATACAATTGCTTCCATCATGAATATAGACATCAAGCACTGGACTATTCTGCACCTGCACTGTGATCTTGGTATCATACTAGAACCTGAATAACTGGGAGTAAATTTAATCTTTTTCAAAGTAAATGGGCAATGACTTGAAAAATTCTGAAAGTAACAGTGAAGCTTTAACTTCAGTACCTGTTTCCCCAGTCGAATGCGTCATTGATGTGATATACTCTCCCTGTCCCTAAAAGAGTGTTCATTTTTTACTTCGAGGGTCAATTTGAAAAAGGTGACGTGTAAGCAAATTTAGTGAAAATAGGCTTAAATACCCTTGCTATCCAAGCTTATAGATTTGGTGTTTGTTTGGTATGAAAGAGCTATCATTTCATTCCATGCTATTTGCACTATCACGGAATAAATTTGTACTAATACATCGAATGATCAATGTTTTGTACCAAACCCAAACGAACACTCAGTATTGCAAATATACGTTGGAATACGATATTTGTTAAAGGTAAACTTAGTAACTTCCTTAAAATGGACAAGAGAGAGGGAGTATTTCTTTTCTAAGAGGAGGGTTTGTGGTCGGCAGTTTCCCATGTTGAGCCCAAATTGTTGGGTTTTGGGGTTACAAACGCAGCGGAAGATTTACAAATAACTTCAAAACTCTAGCCCTATGATCCGTCTAGCATGAAGAGATTAGAAATTTATATGAGATAGAAATTATATACCTTGAATGCGATGAAGTTTAACAAAGTAGATCACAAAATTCAAGCCTTGGAATTTTGATGTCGAAATGGATCTTCTTCTTCCTTGTCCAAAACCTTGTGATGAATCAACTAACGATGGCTTCAAGCTTTTGGTGATTAACTTATCACCCTCTATCGGTAATTCACACGCGAACGAACCAAGAACACCTTCTTGTTGGATTGCTAGATGATCCTCGTGATTATTGAATCAATATTCAATAATCAAAGCCAAAAAATATGGAATAATTTGGGAGCCTTTGATTCAAAATCAAAATCAATTTAGAATTTCATAAACCTAGAATTATGATGTGAGAGAGAGAAAATTATGGCTGCAAAGGTTGTATTTATATCCCATATAAATCCCTTAACAATTAGGGTAGAAACCTTGTCAAACGCCAAAACCTTCCAAGCAAAGGAAAACTGTACGGACACGAATTCAACGTTGGCACGAGTCGTGCCCTTTGCATTCCATTCGTGCTCACTAGTCGTTCTCCATGCTTCAACTCGTTCTGATCAAAAGAACCAAAAACACAAGTCGTTTCTTAGCTCCTGTCACGAGTCGTAACCCTTGGCACAAGTCGTGACCCAGGGCACGAGTCGTGCTCCTGGTCACGAGTCGTGCCAGAACCCAAAATCTCCAAGTTTTCAGCTTGAATCAAATTCGTTCTTTTGTGTGTGACCCTTTAGGAATTATATTTTATGTTGGTAGTGAGTTGAAACATCAATCTCACAAGACATAAGTGACTTCTAGCAAATCATTATGTCCACCCAATTAAATATAACATCAAAGCTTGATTCCTTGACAGATCCAATGTCATAATCCTTTTGTCCACGATGTCCAATTGAATTTGAGTCATGGTCTATGTCAACTCATTCCGTTCAATGCTTTCTCGATTCCGAATATGTTGATAATCCAAATGCATTTGATCTCTATCAAATCACTTGAGTGTGGCCACACATTTCATCAACATCATTCATCGAGGGGCCCAAGCAAATATCTCTCTTCATAAGAGGGACAAATCCCGTCTTGACTATCATTCTTCCCTACATGAGTCCAATCGTGCTAACATAGCCCTTATTACTATCCGATTAAAGATAGTGTTAGACTATATCAAACACGATCTTCGTCATGTGGAAGACGATGATAATCTCAGGTACTAAGGATTCAATAACACGACTATCATGAGATTTAATCATGACAACAGACCATGTCATAAATCTCATAAGTAGGTCAAGTCCAATACTCGTTCTCTAGCAAGTATCCATAATTGTAATGTGCATCTCCATGCATATAATCATCTTCATGATTATCCATTACCAACTTATACTAGTTGTTCACAACAACTAGGGACGCAGTTCAATATAATAAACATGCAAACATATAATGAACAGAATAAACGCGCTCTATAATAAATGATAAAGATGATACATAACGGTTCAAGTCAAACATAACCATAGCCTAGGGCATTACACCAACACAAATATGGTGAGAAGATGTGATCTTACAAATCAATTCATATGTGGAGCTAGAACTTTGTCTGTTTGGGATCTTTGGCATTTCTCGTGCATCAGAAGAGAAGCTTTTCATTCAATTCACAAAGAACAACAAGATTGTTGCAGAGCTAATGAGAATGTTAGATTTATATGAGATCACTCTTGTAGCAGAATGAAGTAATTATCTGTCAGAAGAATCTACCTCCTCCCTTGTAGGGCTTATGAATATGAACAAGAGAACTTGGGGGAAACCAAATCAGCATCTGATGATATTGCTGTAATGAAACAGAGAATCACACTTTTTGCTATGTTTTCATGAATGATTCTTGATTTCCGTCTTCTTTTTTTTGGGGGGGTTCTTGTGTGCAATTTTGCCAATTAAGGAAGAAGTCTACTGGATATTTCTTCCTGACGCTCCAAGTTCATCCACACCTCTCCTTTCTGTACAAATGCACCCTACACTTCATTGGGTTAGGTTTCCAATCGGTAAAGTTGGAATTCCTTCCAGTGACCCCACATCTCATTTTAGTGCTTTCTTTTCTCTTAATAAATACTCAACAATAACAACAACAACAACATTACCCCAGTGCTACAAAGGCTCCCACCTACGGTAGGGTAAGGGGGGTTGGATGTACGCAAATTTGCCCCTGTATTAAAGCACATAGAGGCTGTTTCCGGATGACCCATGATGAAAATTGCGTCGAAAATTACGGACTGACTGCTGCTTCATAACAAAAAAGCGTAGACAATTTAGTGAAACATTTTGCTTTATTCCATCATATTCCCAAGCCAAAAAATAGTGAGTGCTTGGCTCCATCGGAAAAGATGGAACATTGTGTGCAATACACAATAGGAAATAATATGTAGTTACTGAATGAGCTGTAGACATTAACCTTAAGTTGGATATGAACGCCTTCAACATTTATGTATCTCATGAATGCATGTTTGATGTCATCTTGTTGTTCATACTTTCATATGACTTTGTGCTTGTGGTCGCGAGCTTTTGCTTCCCAAAGTAGTACTGAGCTTACTCTTGAAAGTACATAAGTAATGCCATATTCATTCTCATATAAATTTGGATATATTGGCTAACTAACGGAGCTGCAATGATTGTTGTTAAAGTAGCTTGCTGGGTTTATACTGCTTTAAAGAAGTGTGAGCATCAGATTGTTACGATTTTATGATGTATAATACTGTTCTTTAGCTAGACGTGGCAAGTGGGCTTCAAGTAAACTTGCCAATTTATAAGAATATAATATTAAGATTGGCTTTTGGATGGGATGGATTCAGCAACTTATTTTCTTCTTCCTTTTCCTTTTAAATTTAGTCATATTTGAAAAACATTCATTGAGTTAATTCGATTGACAAAATTTATGTATTGGGTTGATCAAATAATACACAGCCTTTGTAAGAACTTGAGGATTGAGGCATCTGCGGCATAATCACCTTGGTGGTTAATGTCTGGCACGAGAGAATATGATGAAACCACTACACCATTCAACAGCATAATCCAGTTTTTGTTAGCATATATTCTTAAATGTCATATTGAAACAATGTCAACAATTTGTTTTCACCTTCGTGATTGGCTGATATTTGGTGGGTTCTGTTCTTTGTATGCAGGAAAGAACCAGTGATGATATACCAATGCCAACTTATTTTCGGTTTCTTGCTTTACTTGCTTTCAAAATATTTGCAGCAGAGCAAGTATGTGGACGTCCGTTGCTACCTCATCCCTACTCAAAGCCTGTCCTTTTTCTATTTTTACCCTGAAATCATGAAAACCTTTTGATGCAGGTAGATGTAGCTATCTTGGAAGTTGGGTTAGGTGGAAAGTTTGATGCAACAAATGTGGTATGCTTGCTCTAGACTTGTACAATTTGCAACAAAATTGGTTCATTATCTTGTTGTGGTGCTAGAAAAAGTCCAGAATTAGTTGTGTGTTTATCTTAAAATGCTATTCAATCATTTTTTCAAAAAAGTATGTTCTCACTATGATGCCATGACTTTCAGGTTCAGGCACCGGTTGTATGTGGTATATCATCACTGGGTTATGACCACGTCGAAATTCTTGGTTAGTTTCTAAATTTTGCAACTCCTGCTACAACTTGTATTAAGTATTCACTTTGTATTGTTGCGAGCTAATTTGTATAGTACATTTATTATCGAGGCCAGTCCTACCATCATGAACCCACACATTGCCTTAGTTGGTCACTTGACCCTCTCCAGTATTGAGAAAACAACATCTTACTGCTTTTAAAACTTAGGAACTTTTCTTTTTCCATCCTACTAAAACAAGAGTTTTATCAATTTTGACCCCATTCAATTTCAGGAAAATTGCAATATGCTTTACTTTACCCAATTTGAGGCAGAATTAGTGCGTATCATGTAATTTTCTGCCTTTGCATGACCCCCCGATTCCTATTCTTCTATAGCATTAAGTGGAGGCCACAAACTTTTGAAAGGTTTTTTACATTTGCTCTTACACAAAATTCTATAGGAATTACTTCTATTGCATAACATTTCATTTACAGTCTACGTTATCGTAAAAGGAAAAAAAGTTTACATCATTAAGATGTTACTTTAAAACCCCAAAAATCACAATGTCATGATATAAATGATTCTATCTTCTAAATCCAACTTAAACAAATTAGTTACCCGTTAGGACACAAGCTGTAGCATATGTTCACAACAAATCAGGTATAAAAGGCTGATTGCAGTGAACAAAAGTAAAATTTAGAAATAAAAGCAGATATTCAAAAAACATTAATGTAATACTGCCCCACAGAAGATTAATTTAGGCATGTTAGATTGCATGAATTTTAATGAGAATACTTTTAAATTCCAATCTGAAATAACACTTATTGTCATAATAAACGTGCCTGAAATTTTATCCCTCCATTCCATATTGAGATAAGTGCTCCCTATTAACTTGAAACGACATGTAATAAAATATTTGACTCTATTATCTTCTTTTTAGTGCCCTTAATTATCGGTTAGTGGTGTCAAATTAATGAGATCATTTGTGTCTCACAAGTATAAAAGATACTCCCTGTCCCACAATTATAGTCCTATTTGACTATTCAAACATTCTAGTGCTGTACTTTCTTTCCACAATTGCCTTTGATGAAATTGAACTATTACCCACTAAGTCTCATTAAACAGCAGCAGGTTGTTTTCTTCTTCTTATTGATATCACAAGGACATTTTTTGAAGTTCAATCATATTAATACATTATTTTTAGAAATGAGACTAACTTTTTTGGACAAACAAAAATGGAAAATGAGACTAACTTTATGGAATGGAATGGAGGGAGTATTACATATATTTGGCTTAAAACATCTGAAAAGGGGAAAGGAGAAGTTATTTTGGGACGTCACAAATTAGAATAGGCGACACTTATTTGTGGACCAAGGGGGTATTATTTTCAAAACGTAGAGAAATACTTTGAGATTGTCAATAGAGTTACCCAAGTTAAAGAAGGTATGTTCAATTGCTATGGCAGCTTTTACTCCCTCCGGTCCCAGATATCTGTCGCTTTTGGACTTTTTACAGGTTCTTAAAAAACACAGTTATTACACCAACTTAATGATCAAAGTACCAATACAACAACAACAACAACAACAACAAAGCCTTAGTCCCAAAATAATTTGGGGTCGGCTAACATGAATCATCATATGTCATCGTGTGAAAAGGTTGTTGGAAAAAATAAATAAATAAATAAAATAAAATAAACTAATAATAATAATAATAATAATAATAATAATAATAAAAATAATAAAATAAAATTAAAAAATAAAAAATATACAAATAAATAAATAAATAAATAAATAAAAAATAAAAAAATAATAATCAACCCCCCACATGGATTTTTGCCCTCCACTCCGGCCTCTTCAACACCATACTTTCATCCACTCCAAGTAAACTCATATCATTTTCAATCACTCTAATCCAAGTTTGTTTGGGTCTTCCCCTACCCCTCGCCATTTTATCATTTCTCCACTGTTCCGGCCTCCTAACCGGTGCATCACTCGGTCTCCTTCTCACATGTCCAAACCACCTCAGACGATTTTCCCTCATTTTATCCTCAATGGGCGCAACTCCTACTTTACCTCTGATCACCTCATTCCCCAATCGATCCTTTCTTGTATGACCACACATCCATCGAAGCATACGCATCTCCGCCACATTCATCTTATGCACGTGACACTGTTTCACGGCCCAATATTACCCTTATTTATTACCCATCTCCTACATTACTTCTCACCATAAACCAATTAATAAAGTAAAACAAGTTCCGATGCAAGGTTAAAATAGGAATTTAAATGTTTTTGAACTAAAAGCGACAACTATTTTGGACCGGAGGTAGTATTATTTATGGTAAGGTTTTGAGACTGGTTATTTTTCATAAACTAGAGGATTTAACGAAAAAGAAGAGTTTGTCCTCATCAACCCTGTGGTGGAAAGCCTCAGTTCGTTTATATATAATGAGCCCTTAACACAATACCTATGGTCCCTTCGCTTGTAACTCTTAAGCATCTTATGCTTTATAGACTCACTAGAATTGTACAATAATTTCAAAGATATTTGTTTAGAAACTCATGTTCCCCAAGGTTTTTAGTATATTCAGAACTAAGACAATATTTCTGGACAACAGTGATGACTTATTCACTCACCCCTCCCAGATATATAAATGGAATCACAGAACTGAAAATGGTTTCTGCAAACCAAAAACAAAATAAGATATGAGATTTTTCGGGCTTCATTCATGTTAATAGGAGAGAGCTAAAGCTGCTCTTTTCTTATACATTCTATTGGTAAAAGTGATTTCATAGTGGTTTTGATCACTAAACCTGATTGGGAATTCTAGTTAAGTGATTCTGTTTCCTTGTTAGGAGCTAGTCAAGAATTCTGAAAGGTTTTGAAGATCTATCTTCATTTGGGTCCAAGGTCTTATTTAAATATCTTACACCCGAAACTAGTTCTCACTTTTTGGTTGAAGCGCTTATGTTTGTACAACACATATGATGCTACTCAAGTTTGAATTAACATTAGCTTTGAAGAAGTCGTGTCTTAAGCATATGTTTGTTATTGTAATTCTTTACAGGACATACTCTTGGAGCTATTGCTGGGGAGAAGGCTGGTATCTTCAAGGTTCTCCTAAATTCACATTCTGATTGGCGTAGAGAATGCCTTTAAAAATGCATTTTACTTAAAAGACCACACATTTATCTTTCTTTCTTTCTTTCTTTCATTCATTTATTTTTGTTTGATTCTCATCTTAGTTTCTCTCTATTTGTACATGTCTTACCACATCCTTTGATGCAGAAAGGAGTTCCGGCCTTTACTGTGCCCCAGCCGGATGAAGCGATGCATGTCCTTGAAGAGAAGGCCTCCCAGTTGGATGTAAGTTGCAAAGATTGATCATTTTAGTCTAGTTCATGGTAAAACTCTAGGTATACTTATCTGAAAGATCGACCAGTCATTACGTTTGATCTCTTCATCCCTTTCTCAATGAAAAATGGTTTAGGGAACTGTAAGCCCATCTTTGAGCTGTTACTGTAAAAAAAAATTGTTTTGAAAATAAATAAATATAAATCATATTTGTTTGGTTTGTGGTTTTGCTTGGTGCTTATCAACAGCGAAGTCAAAGCATTGTACCAAGATGGTGAAATTTCCAATAAGTATTCCTGATACTTGCAGGGCAGAATGCTAAAGGACAGTCAATTGCAGACTCGTATATTTAAAAGCAACCAAGTCTGAAGATTTGTCGAGGATTACTGGTTGTTAGTCGCAGGAGATGAAGCAATTGGAGAAAGCCAGGAGATAGTTATTGTCGGAATTTAAATGTTTAAATTGGTTTTGGATCGGTTATTAACCAATATGTATTGCCAACTTGCCTGTTAGCTCATCCCCCAGATCACTTATAGAAATAAATCTATTTTCCACTGTCACAATGTACAAAAGTTATGTTCGCTCCTAGTCAAAGTTATGGCATTCTTGAGCCTGTAAAAGAAAATGCTGCCTAATATTGTTAGAAATTAAGTTTGTAGGAAATTATTTTTCTGTATTATGATAAGGATGAAGGTAGCCTTAAAACTCTTGAATTGAAGTTTGCATGGGCACGATTGTTTTCTGTAATTCCTACTCACTAAAATCCATATCCTATTATTCCCTTTATTTTCACGATTCTTAAATTGGCCTTCATGAGTTTACCAGTCAAGTTATTTATATTTTAAATTGTGCCATACTTGGCTGAACATTATTACGACCATATGATGTGTTTGTTCAATAGTAGTTCAAATTGTGACGTTGCAGGTACCTCTAAAAGTAGCAGCTCCATTGGACAATAATTTGCTAAATGGATTGCATCTAGGCCTTGACGGTGATCACCAGTATTTAAATGCAGGTCTTGCCATCATATTATGCTCTACTTGGCTTCAAAAGACGGGGCATATTGAATACAATTACCTGGAACATACCGTAAGTTGTTTTTAGAAGAAGTTTCCCTTTCAGTTTCATACACTTTGGTTTATTTCCTGACCAAATTTTGCTGTTTCTACTTGGAAACAGAGTTCTCTGCCAGAGCAATTCATTAAGGGGCTAACAACAGCAAATTTACAAGGACGGGCGCAAATAGTCCCTGATATGTATCTTGATACTGAAAGCCCAGGAGATCTTTTGTTTTACATGGATGGAGCCCATAGTCCTGAAAGCATGGAAGTATGTGGAAAATGGTTTTCATTTGCCATCAAAGATCACAAGCAACAGCAGTCTTTGAGTGGCCAGGAACAAAAAAAATCTGGAGCATCACATGAACTTAAACCTGATTACATTCGTGAACCATTCAGGAAGGAGTCTGCACAGGTAAGGACACAATCTATCAACATTTTATTTGATGCTGGAGTGCACTAGAGTTGTATCGAGTACCCAACTCATTAAAAAGCTTAAGTGGTTAAAGAGGGGTCCAGCAATGCCTACCAGGCTTGACACCCCCCCCACTCAACCTTATGTGTACCTGTTATCAACTGGAGAGATAAAGTTGCCTCACTTGGAGTATCACAAACCTAACATGGTGCCAATATGTGCACCCATGATAATGTGGGAAATAAATGCAAGTCGGACCTTGCCAAACCTTTAAGACCATTATTGAGTAACCAATACATCTAAAATCTTAATGTGGTAGAAAGGGCCCCAATCATGTATATCAAGCTTGAAAAGTTTGATTTTGATGTGTCCTCCAACATGTCGGACTAATGACAGATTAAAAAATGTGCAATAGAGAGTTCCCATGCGTGTCCCAATGTCAGAGCATGTCATGTGTTGGAACCTGACACTTTTCAGAGAGCGTTAGGCTGTCAGTATATAATAGTCGAAAAGGATTCATGTAGTTGGTCACAAGTTGTTGGGACAAGGGCTGAATTAAGTTCTCTTTTCCTAGGATTCTTTGTCCTTGCTTTCCTTGTATCTTTTTGTTCGTAACAAAACAATAATTTTTATTTGATTTGTATTCCATGCTCAGGATCATGTACGAGATGTGCTCAATATGTGCAATATATGGTGTCAATTCTCATGTATATCAAAGGGCTGTTAGAATCAAAATAAATAAATTAGACCTTAGATCCCTCCCTCCCCATCCACATGCATAGAAGATTGCTATATGCTAAGTGAGGGCAATTTAACTGATTAATGTGAATTAAATTTTTCCATCATTTCTGATGGAGCTAAAGGCTCATTTTTTTTTTGCTTGGGAATATGATGATGTAAAGCAAAATGGCTCACTAAACTGTTTGCGCTTCTTTGTTATGAAGCAGCAGTCTATCCATGAAAATTTCGACGCAATTTTCATCATGGGTCATCCGGAAAGAGGCTCTGTGTGGTTTAATACAGGGGCAAGGATGTGTACATCCGACCCCCCCTACCCCCCACCGTAGGTGGGGAGCCTTTGCGGCACTGGGGTAATGTTGTTGTTGTAGTGTGAATTAAAATTCAGGACTGTCTGTCTTTATATCATTTATGTCCAAGGGATTGACTGGTTCACTATAGATCCAGTGCTTAAAGAAAATGATAGAAGTGGTAAAATTTACTCCAAACTTTTTAGTAGGATTAGTTAGCTTTTTCTTAGGAGATTCTATCTGGATGTTAAGATGATAATTGGCGATTCATAGGAAAGGAACTTACTCTTTTGTCCATTACACTTCTGTTTGAATGAAGCATGGAGACTATCCACCTTTTACTGGACTTTTATCTTAAGGTTAGAATGAAACATGTGGAGAATATACTGACTATGCTGAGGTCATTTTTTAGATATCTATCGTTGGGTCCTTTTGAGAAGTTACTAATTAACATGGTATTAAAGCTTTGTCTCAGGTCTTGATTCTATTTCCCCCTCTGCTTGGTTCAATTTTTCCTGGTTTTGTGCACAATGAAGCACCTTGGTTGACCTTTTACATACCAACATAGTCTTAGTGAAGGAGTGTTTGCTTGATATACATTCGACCGTTTCACTCGTATTTCAGATTTTAGAGCAGTTATAGTTTTTAGATGCTTGGATTTGACATGTATATTTCTCTTAATACCTTCCCTACCAACATATCAAATATCATGAAGCTAAACTTACTATTTATCTTGTCATAAGCATCTTAACAGTTTTGACAATCACGTAATTAGAAATTAGAATGATTCGGATGTGTAATTCCAGAACATTATGATTGGTTAGTTTGGAATGTGCATGGTTACAATTGGTTCTACTTGTACGAAATTGCCTTTTCGGAGTATTACATCCTCTTATCATGTGAATTTCTTGACAGCTCTTTCGCTTATGTGATTTCTTTCGGATTTCTGACTTTATGCCTGCATTACAGATATTGTTGTTCAATTGTATGTCAGTGAGAGATCCACAGTTGCTCCTTCCACGTCTGATGAAAACTTGTGCTAGTCATGGTAGGTATTTCAGTTCGAAGCATGATTAGAATACCCAATTATATCATGCTGGGATGGAATGATGGATTGCATGTGTAGTAGGCATTGTATATGAAACTCACTAAAACTGGTGAATTCTTTTTTATTGAACTTGAAATGGGAAGCCAGCATTTTAACTTTTCAATCTGCTACTCATTCCAGGTTAAGTGCCAAGTGTGTCATAACCAACCATCCATGTAATATGGTGTTTTATTTGGCATAAGGGATCCTATGGCATTGATTTGATTTTTCAGGTGTATACTTCAAGAAGGCATTATTTGTACCAAACACTTCAGTGTACTACAGAGTTGGTTCCACTGCCTTGCCTCCCGCTGATCCTCAAGTTGATCTGTCTTGGCAGCTGACACTTCAGAGAGTATGGGAGAACCTTATATGTGTTGAAAAAGGTACTAGTCTTATAAAGTAACCAACCTATACAAGACACGGCTATCTTGTTAGAACATTGCAAGTAGTCAATATACTATTTGTTCTTCTTATTCTTGTCTATCTTTTATCTTATTTTTAAGCTCATCATAAGCTGCAAGTATGACTTTATCTCTTCAAATTCATAAACCTTGATAAAGTAAGCTCTTATATTTTCCCATTGGGGAAAATAGGTCAAATTAGCTCTTGTTTCTCATTTCCTTCCCTTTAGTTTAGTTGCATATAGGCACACATTTTTTTTTCTAGTTTTCTGCCTTTCTCTTAACTTTGCAATATTTAAGCAATAAAATAAGAAAGAGATACAGAGAAAGATGGTGAGCCAATGAGTGATAAAGTGAAAAGCAAGAAAATTAGTATTCCATATAGACTGGCGCAAAACCATTTTTGAAGTATAATTGAACGGTATGAAGAAGAATGACACGTTCCTCAAGCATAGTATATGTGTATATAAATAGAAGAAAGCTAGCGTGTGCACTAGTTGATAGTTGATACAAACTTGTGTCAATGATGTTTTATAGAAAAACGCCCTCAACTAGCTTCTTTAAGTTGAACGTGTTTTATTCTTGTTAAATTCGCTCTTTATATTATGATATCCTTTCAATGCCCCTTATTTTATTTCTCTTTCCCGAGGAGAAGAGCACTGGGATTAGGATTTCTGTCTACCATTAGATGGTAGTCACCCCCCCCCTTTCAGTTGTATAAACTGTATACACGCATATCCTCAAGAAAGTAAAGGCGGAATCTTGTTGGAAAAACTTCGTCTCCATTCCAGATGTTAATAAAGGGAGATAACTCTCTTGTTATTTAATGGGACAATGCTTGCTATTTACTGATCTGATATGAATGAAGGCTTCGACTCCTTCCTTGGTGTCTTTGAACTTTAGCATTTATGTATTATGTATTATGTATTTATACGTGTATGTAAGTATATGTACGAGTATGTATGCATGTGTATCATACGCAGTAAGGAAATCATGCAACTTTATAGATTTACTTGGTTGCATTATTTTGTGGCTTGCTTATTTGGGTGTAGTTGCCCCTGATGTTCTGCTGAATAAATTGCAGGCGTTGCGAAAAACCCAGACTTTGTTTCTGGTGAAGATAAAAATGATATAGAAGAGCGTGGTAAGAGTTGTGAGAATAGTATCGTGTTTCCATCACTTCCATTAGCTATTAAATGGCTTAGGGACGCTGTCCAGCAGGATAAGTCTATTTGTTTTCAGGTACCCCGACCTTTCACCTTAACTTTAAAGCGACCCGGTCTTCTCATGTCCGTGTTAAACCAAATTTTTTTCTTATCTTTTTCTGTTTTTCTTATAAATGTGGTTGTTACATCAGGTCCTTGTAACTGGGTCTTTACACCTCGTGGGTGATGTTATGAGGTTAGTAAAGAAGTGAGTTAAACAACCAAGTTTGCATCTTCTAGTTGCAAGAACTTCCATGCGTAGCATGTACAGGATTCATGACTCGCACAGGCTTGGACGCGGATGTGATTTCTGAATGTAGTGTAGTTTAATAAGCTCAAGACCATCAATGAACATGGAAAGAAGGATTACTCTTCTGTTGGTTCACATATTTACAAGGTACTTGTCAAATTTGTATGATTTTAAAGGAGCACAAACTGATCTGATGGGGAAACATATATTATTACTTGTCAAGTCATCATTGTTTGCCATATGTGATATTCCCATTATTTTTTTTTGTTATCAAGGAATTTTATATATCTTAATCAAAATCTAAAACTTGTTATTGATACAGTATTATTATAAATAGCAATTTTTAGATTTTAATTAGATTAGTACAATTAAATTAACATAAAATTAAAATTATTGCTCAAAGTTCATTCATATTCGTAGTAAAAAAAAAAAAAAAGTGTGGAAGGATTGAGAGTAAATTTCCCTTTTATGGAACATTATGTAATTATCTTGATATCATCTAAAACAGGGTAAACCCCGAATTGTGTTGTAAGAAAGACCGGAATGGGCCTGCAAAGGATAGAACAATCTTGGAGTTGTTCAATGACAGGGTATGGAAAGGCTGTCTGCAACAGAATCAAGAAATCTGTCTATACATGATGACTTTGTTCCATAAATAAAGTTGGGTTAAACTTAAACCCAATCAATAACACCTATACAGGTTCTACCACTCCGCTGAAAAAGTTCCAACTTTTCTTGTTCAGCGTTCCACTATCTTTTACTCATCAAACTACCATGCCCACAAAAACAACTCAAGTACAACATGACCAAAACAAAAAGGCTCTTCTCTTCTTCTGATCATAAAACAACACCTCGAATAAGCTAAAATTGGTGAGAAAAATAAAAAAATCATTGTGATAGGCAATCAATAAAATCATAGCTTAAGCTTATAGCAGTTGACGTAGCTGTTGGTTTTCTTTGCGTAGAGATTCAACTTCTTTCATAAGCTCTGCCTGGTTCTCCAAGATGGAGCTCAACGCGTTTGACATTTGCATCTGCAAAAAGATAATAAAAGCTGTAGACAGAACAAATAAACCAAAGGTAATATTCAAATACAAAACTTATACATACCTCATGAGTATGAAATTGTCGTAAAACTTCAATATGAAGATTCCTTATGTCTTCATGGATGGATTTCTGGAAAGAAGCAAGAGTTTCTTCAAGAGTCCCTTGAAAAAGTTGAAGTGAGAAAGAGGTTCCACGCTCTGAATCAGGCTGGAAAGGGGTTCTTTGGGGTTGTGTACTTCCACCCTGTCAAATATGGAGCAGGTCAATTATCAAATACTTGCACAACATTCATGAATACTCCCCATTGCAATATTTCATCGAATGGAACACCAGAGCTTGCTTGCACTAAAGAATTATTCCCACCGTCCCATAATAAATGTTGCAGTTGACTTGTCTACGTTTTTAAGGAATGTACTTTACTTGTTTTTGCATTGCTTGTACAATGATAAAATTGCACCAAGTCTATTTCCTTATTTGAAAACGTGACATTTATTTTGGGACGCACCAAAAGGAAAGTGCGACATTTATTATGGGACGGAGAGAGCATTACTGATTTATAAACATATATATCCAATCTTACATTCATTGATAGACCAATCCCAGATTCTGTGGCAGTAGATCCCTCCGACCTGGGTAACAAGCTATTCAAAAGCTCCTCCCTTGTCTCAGCTCCTGTTTTCTTATTTTTTGGTGAACCCACTGAAAGGGATATTCCATCACTGAAGGATGGTGTAGTGCTTATTCTTTCCGCGTAACTGGAAGGTCTTTTTGGAAGGGTAAATGCCGGTCCTAATGAATCTGTGGAAGCATGCCCTGCAATGCCTTTTGCACCAATAGCAAGAGACGTCGAACTAAATGGGACTTGCTCTAATGCAGTGTCATGATTAGAAAAACTCTCTCTGGAACGTAGATTTGCCAAGTTCATGGTCGAACCAGTAATGGAGCCTGTACTATTCTGCCCTGCAGGCAAACTAAGATCTTGTAGTCCAGAAAAAATGGATCCTGAGGATAGAGTAGGAGATGTCAATGTTGCAAAACGAGAAGGCAAAGTGCCCGACTGACGATGTTGAGCGAATTTATCAGTCATTCTCTCACCGCCCCAAGCTTCTGGAGGAGTTATTGAGGGAGAGTCTTCACTCCTGGATGATGCAGATGGAGTGGATACTTGGGAAAAGGAAGAACGTGTGTCATCCTGCATTACATGTAGACAAATATATATGTAATTTGAAGGAAATGGAAACGAATAAGTCTGAGAGAACGTAAAAGCACCCAAACGAGAGGAAATAATAGCTTCAGACGGTGTGAACATCAACCAAAAAGTGTAAGTGCATGCAAAGATATCAATATCAATGGTAAAGCTAGAGCTAGAGCTAGAGGAAGATCAAAGCAAACACGGACAGTGGAAATTAAGAAGGATATGATATGAGTTGTGCTTTAACAGAGGATCTTCCTTTGAACATAAATCAATGGCAAAACGGGCTAAGTTTATAGTAATTCTTTATTATTCATGTCAATTCTTATACAGGTCATGCTAAAGGGTGCCCCTGGATATTTGTTAAAAAGAGGCATCGTATTTACATATGTTCCCATCACTATGTAGAGAAATGTTCTTGTATAATGGAGCAAATTAGAGAATCTGAATATAATCATCTCTAATTGTTCAGAATATTCAAATATTTACTGTCTGGATGATACTGACGGCACTGCATTGGCTGAACTTTGGTTCAAATGTGGGGAAATATCAAGGATGCATGACTGAAATTATTTGCCAAACTACATTAAAACACACAAGGCATGTCATCCCCATGAATGAGTGAATAATAAGTATAGTTATAATAGTAGCAAACCTGTTTCGAAGCTGAGCTAGATTTCCAGTCAAAAATTGGATGAGGATCATTTGCCCCATCTTCTGGAAGAGGAAATCTCCTTGATGAAGGAAACAAAAAAGACTTTTTATCATGATCTTTCTTTGGTCCATCATGCTGATCCCACAACTTATCAAGCGACGGTGTCAAAGCCCGAACTTCTACAAGTGGAGAGAACACATCCATATCATCCTTGAAGCTACGAGGAGGATGTAATCTAGGCAAAGACCCACCGGTCCACAGTGTGCTTCGAAGTGGTGTCTCCTCTGCTGCAGATCCACTACTGGTGGCAGTGAAGGATAATGACTCTGAAGTGGGGCTTGGGCGACCAGCATTACGGGAACCAGCTATCATTGCTGAGTATCCAAGGCTTGATGATGTCACAGAAGGAAGCGGGTCAGGCATAAGGATTGAATCCTCCACAGCATCTCCAAGAAGGGCAGTATTATCCGTGCAATTTTTTTCGTTGACCAGAACAGGTTTAGACCGTTGCCAGCATAGACTTGTGACAGCCTGGTGATTATCATACACATTATCAAACTACCACAGAGATAAGTCGGATAACCTTGACAAGTATACAATCATCTGGTAAATATCAGCAAAATATTAATCACTTTGTAAAAGGGAGACTTTGTAATGGACCAATCATAGGCAGAATGGTATCAACTACCCATGAAACATACATCTATCTGTACTAAATGGTTTTATTACTCTATAAATCCCTCTATGAATGACACATGATGAGATAACATTAAAAGGCAAGTTTAGACGTGGAAAAATAGGGTTAGAGAGAAGAATAAGGATATAAAAATCTTCTAAAAGATCAAGCGAGGCAGAAAAAATAATGATAGGAAGAGAAAAAAAGAACGCCACCATATTCAAGTACAAAAATGTAAAATTAAGATAAGATAATATAAGTCAAATGAAATATGACTGCTAACAGATTGCACGTGCCACAAATACTTGTCAATAGGAAGGCCATTATCCGGGTATGCCTAACAGAACCACCCACCACCACCAATAGAAATAGCTGTAGTTGTTATTAGTGTAGCAGCAATGCACAGACTGAATAAAGTTAATATGCTTGGCTCCCCACAATTTGAAGGTCAATCTTCAGGCATGCCCAACACAAACCTGCCACCCTCCTACCACCAGATCATACTGAATAAAGTAAGACTTTAAGACACCTAGGTTCAAGCTCCTAGGCCGTGCTTGAGCCTGGAGTCTGTGGACATAACCAACTAATGAACTTGAACCTCAGACAGGTGCACATTAAATATTAATGGTCATGATCCGATGATGATTGTAGAGGTCTAGAAAGAAAAAAAAGTAATCCCTCCGTCCCATTGATATATGCACAAACTTCCCATTTGGGCGTCTCATTGATAAGTCCCAATTTCCCAAAATGGAAATTTTATAATACTTCTCTATTAATGGGACCCACTTGTAATACTCGCAACAACTATCCAATTACTATTTCCTACCCCACTTTCTCTCTCCAACACACTCTGACTCACAACACCTACTTTTATACCATTTCTTCTTAATTTCAGTGCACTCATTTTTGTGCACATATCAATGGGACGGAGGGAGTAAGCATTAAAGTGGCGCAGGCCAAGGCCCGGTAGGCATGACCATAGGTCCGTAGACTGTAAAATGCTGAACAAATACTACTTATAGGATAATTCTTCTCTCTCGCGTTCCCCCTAACGTTCCTCACATAGAGATTAACGCGTGGAGTGACTCAGGTGTGATTGAAAACAACTGATTAACCATCCTCTTGAGAAAGATGCTATATATTACCCTCGAATGAACAATTTTAATTATGGAAGAAGCCACAAGGTTCTCAGAATATTTTAGTCTCATAATCAACTCTTGGCACTTGCTCCAAGGAGGTGTAATTCCAAATCCTTTATGGAGGAAAAGAATTTGGGGAATAATCAGTGAGATGTCAGACCAATGACATTTGTCAGTTTTCTTCACAGACATTTGGTAAGGAGTCCAGTTTTGCAGTATGGCATATCCTAGAGAAAATAAACCTAAAAATTTGTCTCTTTTCCACCATCCAAAAGTCATCTGTCTGATTAAATGACAATCTGTTACATCAATTTAACCAGTGCACAACTCGCATCCAGGAGATTCAGACATAATAGCAGCAGGAGGCCTAATAAGCAGGAAACAGATGATAAAATGATATGAGTTTACTTGGATTGGATGAAAATATGGCATTGAAGAGGCCGGAGTAGAGGGCAAAAATTCATGTGGGTGAAGGGGGTTGATTTTTTTTTTTCTATTATATATTTACTCTTTTATTATCACTATTTTTATTTTATTCTTTTTTTTACATTTTTTTCTTTCATGACATATGAGGATTCATGTTAGCCGACCCCAAATTATTTTGGGACTAAGGCTTTGTTGTTGTTGGTGTTGTTGTTGATCGTTCACTCAAGCCAAGAACACATCCAATTGCATTGGAAGGTATTAAATTGATGCTTCTAACTTGGATGTATACGAATACAAACATTTACAACATATGAGCAGCACATACACCTGAACTGAAAGCTCATTAATAAGCCTGCTTATTTCCTGTAATAGGGTAAAATGTAAATGCATGCTAATGAACCGATAAACAGATACTATAACACATCTGTAAAATGATTTATGAATTTTTAATTTCAGGGCATATAGTAGAAAAGCAAAAGACGATTCATGCACAACAAGATGCATCAAATGAAACCATTTATAAGTCATCTTTTTTTTCTTCTGTAATAATGCGATGTTATGTAGAACATACTCGCGAGAGCTTTTCTATAACCGCAAAACAAGGATGTGACAGGAAACTAAAAGGAGAGCAATACAAATGAGAGAAACACAAATACCTCAGAATTCCCATAAGCACGAAGAACAGTGAATGGTTGTGGCTTGGCACGGACATCATAGAATACCACCCGTCCACTGCTTGTACCAGCAGCTAGAGTGTATCCATCATCTTTGAATGCCACTGAAGAAAAAGGTGCTTCATAAGGAATGCAATATGAATGTCCCTTCTTCCCTGAATCAAAAGTGTACAACTTTTTATCCAGTCCAACACTAGCAATCACCTGTCAAGCAAACAGGATGCCAGCCATTTATTGATTAAGCTAAACCTCTTCTCTTAATCTAGACAGACAATAATAATAAAAAAAGAGTTCTCTTTGCATGATTCAATTTCCATTTACTTGTAATTCAAACAGATAATATTTCAAATATAAGAGACCTTATCGCTGGATGGCGAGAAACTAACACCAGCTGTAGGAGCAGTGTGCTTGTTCAACCACGAAATCTGCATTGAAGAGAGTAAATCAATTAATGAAAAATGAACATGATATTTAATTTTATTTTCCTTGGACCATTTATATGAGGATAAGTGAAATGAAGTGCAAATCAAAATAACAAAAGGTAACTTCACTCCAGTTTATTAACCACTATGTCTAACTAAGTAAAACAGTGACACATGAAGAATCGCAGAGTGATAGATGAAAGCTCTATACAGAGCTAGACAAAAAACTACTCTATAACAAATCATAATGTTTATACCTTATTCTTAAATTCTACAATTGGACCGCTAATCACGAGATCACATGGTGAGCTACCATATATTGTAGGTCAAGTTTTCTTATGTAGTTACATTCACATTTTACTTCATTTACCTTTGTGCTGCGACCAATAGTATCCCAAAGATGAACAGATCCATCATCACCAGCCGTCACCAGAAGATGCCTGCTGATCCGAGAATAATCAAGCACTCTCAAGACCTGGTCTCGAACCATCAGACAAACATCTAGCATATCAGAGAACACAAATAAATAAATTACAACATCACAAAAAGAATAGTAAGTCTTGGCTGCTTTGTAAAAAAGCTGAACAGAAACACAATATGCACCTGTCCATTTGGATCCTTAAGTTCAGTAGCCCTAGCACCTGAGGTCAGGTTGTGAATGATTACATCACCATTAAGACTGATGGAAGCTACGTGCTCATCTCTGCAATTGTATAATGCACCTGTTATAGTATCACTGTGACCTCTCAACCATTTTATGCATCGTTTCCTCTGCAAATCCCATATTCTTACAACTTGACCACTTCCACCAGAACAGATGTATCTGGATGTTCTGTTGCTAAAGTTGATGGTCAAGAAAGACTCCTGAAAGTATTTCAACACCCCGGTTAAATAGAATGATATCTCAATTATGTCAAAAAAACAGTAACAAAGACATTTACATGTTCACAAATGCAAGCATACTTGCAGTTTATAAGGTAACATGGAGTAGACACATCTACCTATTTAGTTTGGATAGAGGGACTATGGTGTGGGGAGAAGCATCCCAAAGGGAGGAGACCTCGTTTCCACTAGTTATTTAGAAAACACAACAGATGAAAGAGGAAGGGAATTTACCTTGTCTAGTAGTCGGATAGTGATACGAAAGTTAAGGAAAGCAGTGTATAAAACACAAAGAATATGAAGCATTATAAAAAATATGCATCAACAAATTAAAAATGTGTATATAATTTGACACATGAAATGTGAAGTTAGATCTTCATCCAATTTTGACAGTGAAAGGACTGGGGCGACCAAAGCAGAAGACAATCCAAACTTCACTTTCCCAGTTTCTCATTTGTCACCACATAGCAAAACAAGGGTAAGTACCTTAGTTAGGACCACTTAATCCTTCGTCTTTACATTTCCACCTATAAAACTAACAATGTGGAATCTTTTTTACCAGATGCAACCATCACTTGAAATCGTAATAATGATTCTAAACTAGCGATTTGAGGAGGACCATACAGTACATTAAACCTTAGACCGCATTACCAAAGGTTAACTAACAAACAGTAAGATTTTCCTATGTACTTCATTCATTCTACTCAAAGAGTTGTACTTCCTTTTCAAGATATTCCATTCAATGACTCCCAGATCAGTATTAAGCTCTCAATTCAATGATATTCCAACATACCACTCAAATCATAGCAAAAAAAATACTTTTTCGATTATAGGTACTTCCAAGGGAAGTTACACAAGTAACTCTTACACATTTAACTTTTGCAGATGGGGATCTTTCAGCGGACTCAGGGATGTGGGCAGAAGGAACCCAAGAAATGGAATCTTCGTATCCACTGATGTGTTCAGACATACAGGAGTGCACTAGAACGGCACTCTTAACCTTTTTGCTAGCCTGGTCAGCGATCATGATATGGGAGGCATATGAAAACACTCTATAAACACTCAAACATATGTAGTGCCTTAGCTTGGACCCCTTCATCCTTCCACTTACAACCACCACCAGATGAACATGATAGGCAAATAAGTAGAACGTTCATACTGAATGCTACAATTAGTACAAAGTCATAGTTATGTTTCTGAACAGGCGAATAAGATTCTCTAGTGATATCCACACCCGGAAAATTTGTTAGAAATCTCGAGGATCAGAGAGCTAGATATTTCCCATGCATAATCTTCCGTGAAAACTAGATAAGACTCCTTAATACTTTTTCAGCTTCAAAGAACAAATTCACAATATACAGATTCCGCTTAGATTTTTTTATTTTTTTTCTGTTAGCCCCGAAAAGCTAAAAAGATTCAATAACAGTGACAGTGTCATAATCAAATTTCAGGCCACGGTGCTTTTTCTCATTTTAAACATTTTTATCAGGGTCTGGCATATCATATGAAGCATTCAGAGCACAAAAAACTACATACAAACAAATACATGCAAGTAAGGATAAACAGAACTGGAAGATAACCTCGATATTGTCACCAGTATCAGTGCTTGTCACCGGAATGGTTCCCATGCTTTGACCATTTTTTCGCCACAAAGATATCTTCTTATCATCTCCAGCACTCGCCACCACCAAATCTACCAAAAGTCACAATTCCGATCAATCACAATTGAGCAAACAAACTATAAAAGACGAAATTCAAAAATAAAATAAAATACCCAAAAAGGAGTAAAGTGAGAGAATGAAATATAGGTAGGTGGTGGTACTGAACTGGTATGGTTCCAGCGAACGGAGTTGACTTGAGAACCAGGGGAAGGAGTGAAACTGAGAGTGCAAGGATCGCTGGGCTCGACGGAGACGTCAAAGAGCTTGACAGTGTCGCCGCCGCTTGCGGCCAACAATGACATTGTTGGATCGGTAAAGTCCATCAAACGAACCTCTTTTGAACAGTGATTTAGCAGCAACGGAGGGGGATAATGGAGTGAGATTGTGAGGGAATTTAAGTTCTGAAAGTTGAAATGAGAGAATAAAATTGGGAAATGTAGAATGAATCGTGAAGATTAAGGGAGAGTGTATTCAGTCAGGTTGGTTTTTGATGTTTGAAACCCTACCGGAGAGAGAGAGAGAGAGAGAAATTCAAAAAGAAAAGGAGAGTGGTGAGTTAAAAAAAGTGGGTGGCGCTATCATGATTCAATCGAGCTAAAATAAATAAGTAAATAAAATTATTCAATAAAACAATGTCATAGCCCATAGGTCTGTTCTCGAATTCAAAAATGGAGAAGAGAAGGAAAATAGAGGAAATGTACGATGATTTCCTTTCTAATGATGCTCTCGAGTTTTTTAAAGGAGGGAATGAGGAGGAAAGGGAAGAAAATAAGGGGGTGTTTGATTCGATAGAAAAAAAGTGAAAAAATGGAATGGTCAATGGAATTGAATTCCTGAAGAAATTGAAATGGAAAAAAACTGGTCAAATCCCTCCATTTGATTGACACGGAATGAAATGAAATTGTCATTCAATTTCTTGGCAAATCATGTTTGGTTTGAAAATACAAATTATAGGAATTGAATGAAAGCATATAAAATGTTCAATTTACCCTTCTTTTAAATTTTTTTTTTTTGGGGGAGGGGTGGGGGATTAGGCGGGAGGCGGGTGGGTTAGGTAGGGGGTATGCAAAATGAGTAAAAAAAAAAAATTAGTGGGGGTGGGGGGTGGTAGGGCAGGGGTTGAATGGGGGGAGGGGGGGGTAGGCAAGGGTCTTTTAAAAAAAAAAAAAAATTGAAGAAGGGGTGGGAGTGGTAGGGCAGGGACCGGATGGGGGAAGGGGGTAGGCAGAGATCTTTTAAAAAAAAATTTGGAGGGGGTAGGGGGTGTGGGATTGTAGGACAGGGACTGGATGGGGGAAGTAGACAGGGGTCTTTTAAAAACCTTTTTTTTTTTAGGGGGTGTAGGGGGGTTGGGGGTGGGGGGTAGGGCAGGGGGCAGGGTGGGGGTGGGTAGGCAAGGGGTAGGGGTGATTTGGGTTTGGGGGTATTTTGATTAAAAAAAATTTTTTTTTCATTCCTGAAGGAATTGAACATTCCATCCATTTGATGATGGAATGATAAATTCCTTCATTTGAAGAAATTGGACATTTCAATGGAATGAATATTTTAAAAAGAATGAACCAAACATGGGAATGAAATTGGTCAAAGGGAATTCACCATTCCATTCTCCCACTTTACCACAAACCAAACGCCCCCTAAGGGTCTCATTTCCCTCCTACTCAATCCTCCCAAATGTGGGAGGAAATGGGAGGAAATAAATGTTGTTAATGAAATTTGTTTGATCTTTCTATTTTACCCCTCAAATATAATCTCTCATTTTATTTCATTAAGGGCACAAATATAATTTTATATTTTTTCCTTTCATTCCCCTCTCAACTCGGGAGCACCTAGAAAATAAATTAATTTCCTTCCTTCCCTCCCTCTCCCTTCCCTTTCCTTTTCTTTCCTTTCCTTTCCTTTCTCTCCTTTAAAAACTCGGGAGCACACCCCTAGAAATAAATTAATTTCCTTCCCTCCCTCTCCCTTCCCTTTCCTTCCCTTTCTTTTTCTTTTTTTTCTCTCCTTTAAAAACTTGAGAGCACACACATACTGTTAAAGAAAAATGCTAGTTGTTGGGTTGAGTAACTAAAGTATTACTTTTTGATAAAAACAATATGAAAAAGTGATGAGTTAGAAGGGTAGATAACTGACTAGAAAAAATAAAGTGAAGTAAGTGAGTAATTGTTGAGAATATGACGAGTGAGTATTATTGCAATTTTGGGATTTTGTTGATTACTTTGAGACGATCAAAATGTGTTTTTTTGCATATTACTATGAAATGAAGAGAGTATCTTTTTTATTTTATTTAAAAATGTATCTTTAAATGTATTTTTATTTTGAAACATTAAAATTATTATTTTTTAAAATGATATATTTAGACATTGCATTAATTTGTGTAAATAAGAAAAACTGAATTAACCAAACGAAAACACTACTCAATAATCAAGAGACATAATGAAATATTAAAAGTATATTTCTGTTGAGCTATGATCTTATATGGCAGAAATGGAAAGGATTTCCAAGTTGATATATGTAAAAATAAATATCTTTAATGTCAGACATTTTCATATTGGAAAATCCTAATTAGTTAGGAACAAGCCAAAATCTTTTTTAAAAAAAAAAAAAAAAAAAAAAAAAAAAAAAAAACTCGTTTTTTCTTAAGAAAAACGTGTTTTGTTTTTTCCATTTGTGTCAGTGCCAGTTCCAGTTTAACAAAATGTCAGTGTGACAAAATGCCAGTGCATATGTAACAAAGTGACAGTGTAAAAAAGTGTCAGTGTCAGATTAACAAAGTGTCAGTGTACAAAGTGTCGGTCCATGTGTAACAAAGTGTGTTAAAAGTGTCAGTACCAGTTTAACAAAGTGTCAGTGTAACAAAATGTCAGTGCAAAAAAGTGTCAGTGCATGTATATTAAGTGCCAGTGTTAGTGTAACAAAGTGTCAGTGTAAAAAAGTGCTAACATATGTATATTAAGTGCCAGTGTATAAAAGTGCCAGTACATGTGTAACAAAGTGCCAGTGTAAAAAAGTGTCAATGCCAGTTTAACAAAGTACCATTGTAAAACACGTTTTTCCTAAGCTTAGAAAAAAACACGATTTTTGCAAACCAACTCTAGGAACAAACTGCATTATATTTGGAAAAAGAAAAAAAAAAAACTTAACCAGGTCTAGGTCTAGAGATTAGTGAACCAGCCAGGCTAAGGCAGAAATTGGATACTTTTCTTTCTAAAATACATCTCTAACTCAACAAATAACAACACAAGCAACTCAGTTAATGGAAAATCCCATTAATCAGTCTCTATCCGAACCCAGCAAAGGCCTATGCTGAACAGATAGGGAATTTTGTTACATGGCTCGGGATTTAGGTGTCTGACTAAATATATGCACATGGCCCACCCACCACCCCGGTCAAGAAAAAAAAAGAACAAGAAAAAAAAAAAAGCGAAAACAGTTGCCCGAATTCCTGCACTATTGAAGCTTGTACCATGCCTTTCAAACTAGAGAGGATGCACGACAATAAATGGAACCCTTGTGCTTGTTTCTCATGGGGAGAAGGAAGTTCAGAGGCTGCCAAACGCTGTTTTTCACTTTAAGCTGGAAAGAATGGGTTGCCTGCAACAGAGAATAATAGAAATGGGTATTAACTAAAGAAATGAGTATAAAACACAATTTTTTTCATGAATTTCTCGAGAAAAATTGAGTCAGAGAAAACAAACTCATCATAGGTAAAGTAAGTCAGATAATACACATGCAAACACTATTATTACACACACACACACACACACAGAGAGAGAGAGAGAGAGAGAGAGAGAGAGAGAGAGAGAGAGGAGAGGGGCACAGACGTGCATGTACTTTTTCATGTTGTATTTCAACAAGCTGATCCCTGAGCAGGGACACTTCTTGAGCAAGATTATTACAAAAAATCTGCCTCCAAGGAGGCATGAGCCTCAAAATTGCTCCTTAATAACATACAACTGCAGGACCATTATTAACCTTTCCAAGTTAATATACAAGTGTCTGGTACCATAATCTTGATTCCTAGTACGAACAAACAGACAAAAGATGGACAAAGCACATTTCTCACTTCGTAGGAGGCTAGGACGCCTTCCTTGCATCTGACACCCTTCGTTCGCTATCCGAGTCCTACTTTTCTGGATTGTTCCGCTAACAAGTATAGTTTCGTAAACTAAATGTATAAATTTTCAAGCTTTCAAAGTTAGATGTATTACAGTATCATTAATATAAAAACACTACTTTAATTATTTAAACTAAGGGCAGATATGTAAATAGACTTAAATACTCAAAATTACCGACTGTTGAAACTGAACACTTAAAGACTCCCTCTGTCCCAAAATGAATGTCTTTTTTGTTTTTAATTGTCCCTAAACGTTTTTTTTACCAATTTTTTTTCACTATTCATTTTGTTATCATAAAACTAAATGTTTAGAAAGTGGATAACAAGAATATTTATGCATCTTTGCCATTAAAATTTATAAAAAACACACGTTTTCAGAGTGTCCCTTAAAATGAAATTTGGACATTCATTTAGGGACAGAGGGAGAAGAATATTTTTTATGTTCTTGAATCTGGCTATTATTAACAATGATCCGATCAGAATTCTGATAGCATGCATCATCAAATTATGTGCTAGTTCATGATCCATGCACATGAAAATAAATACAGTACTAACCAAATGCTCTAGCGTAAATTTAGCAGCAAATCTGCCTATGTACCACAGCCACAGAAAAGCAGTCGATTTTGTAACAGTAATAGGAAACAACTTATTTCATGTATAAGCCTGACATTCCTTGAGCTCAACTCTAGCTGGCTTAAACTCAAGCTCAAGTCTGTCCGGTTCATCTAACAACCTTAAATATATTCCCTCTTTCTTCATAATATTGTCTGCAAAGTGACAGCTAACAAGGAGAAACAAAGCTGGATCAAACAACAACAAAGGTCCCAAAATAATTTGGGGTCGGCTAACATGAATCCTCATATGTCCCAAAACAAAGCTGGATCAAAATGAGATAAAAAAATATGCAACCCCCCCCCCCCCCGTTGTGCACTACAAGTCACTTAACGGTTGCTGAAAAGATAGAGATGTACTTCTATTGGTAGCCTTGGATATAAATGATTGCTACCACTGAAAAATCAATTTTAAACATGAACTAAGCAAGTAAGCTCACTCTACAACCACCCAAGACAATAAGTACTAAACAAAGGAACCCAGATGAAGAAATTGACACAACATAATGAATACAATCAGCCTAATAATTGATTATAAGCTAAAGATCCTGACCTTAGATATCGGTTTGATAATATCAACACACCAATCACATTTTTGTGGACATCATGAACTTATTTTTCTTCTCAGCTGGCTTAAGAATTTGAAAGGAGCACAATAGGTTCTCATCGACACCCATCATTGCACCAGCGTTATCAAATTCACCACAGTAATTAGGTGCTGAGAATATAGTAACAAGTTGTCTGTCAGCGAAGAATTCATAACCATCCTCCACAACCTGCACAACAAATAGCATTCAGAAACCAAGAAAGCAATCGGAACAATTATTTAATTTATTATTTTTAGTAAAACTCAAAAAACCTGATGAGCCCGACAAACTAGGTCCACATCATGCTTTGTTAGGAACTCCGACACCTTATCAGGGCCAAAGGTGAATGAAACCCCACGATCATTCATTCCCCATCCTTTGACTTCCTTACTAGGATCTGACCAAAGTAAATCACAAAGCAAACCCGTATCAGGGATAGCAGTTGGGCGTGGTAAGTTCCGTATTTGATCCAAGTCAGCTAGATCAGGAGAAAGACCTCCATGCATGCACAATATCTTGTCATCGACAAGAGCCGCCACAGGAAGACAATTAAAACAGTCAGTAAAGGACTTCCATAGCTTCACATTAAACCGACGTTTACATTCATCATAGAACCCATATATCCTATTTATTGAAGCGCATTCATGATTTCCTCTGAGAAGGAAGAAGTTTTCAGGATATTTGATCTTATAAGCAAGCAATAGGCATATTGTTTCCAAACTCTGCCTGCCACGATCAACATAGTCTCCTAAGAAAAGATAATTGGCCTGAGGAGGAAAACCCCCATACTCAAAAAGCCTTAGTAAGTCACTGTATTGCCCATGAATGTCACCTGAAATAACAAAGCAAAAAAGGACCCCTTAATCAATAAGAAACAATAAAGAACCAGCATTCAACTAGCTGTTAACAGTATCCTTTTACCTAATAAAAAGAATGTCAACTGCTTATTTCAGATTGATGAAACACTGACATCAACGGGGCATCAAAATGAGAGCTTGCACTAAAATATTCAGCATAAAGACACTGCATAATTCCAATGTATATGCACATGAAAACCTAATCGTATGGCCATAAACAATAAGGGTGATGGTAAACTGAATGAGATTTAAACCAAGAAATGCGGGAAAGTTTTCAAGAACATAAAATTCATTGGCATGGTAGCAGGGTTGCACGATTCGTAGTTCTTCCGATTCGAATTCGCGATTCGCTCAATCCATGGAATCCGATACGTAGAGTATTACAATTATTGCGATTCGCGAATTCGCAATATTAGTACGTTTGATTTAATAAATATTAAAAAAATATATAATAATAATAGACTTACTTTTCATATCTAGAGGACATTAATTGCGAATTCAAAGAGGTTTTTCAAGGTATGACTTTTCAGTTTTCTACAGCTGACCGTTGGAACATATCAATAGTTAATGGGCAGCATTCATTACAACAATGCCTTTTCATATCTAGAGGACATTAATTGCGAATTCAAAGAGGTTTTTCAAGGTATCGGAACATGAATCGAAGATTACGATTCGCGAATTCTAGCGTATCGATTCGGTATCGAATCGCGAATCGATACCTGCGAATCGATACGCGATTCGATGTCTAGATGAGAGTATCCGCAACCTGCGTGGTAGTAGTAGATAACCAAAAGTAATCACAATGTACTCCCTCCATCCCAAAATGAATGACCAAAAGCTCTTGATTTGCATCAAATTTGAAATTTTTTTGGCTATTCATTTTGGGGCAGTAGTGAGTCAATCGACATTATGTATAGTTATTTCAAAGCTCAAGAGATCAGAATTCCTCATGAGGCCTAGAAAAATTAAAAACCAGACGAATGTCTTTCTTACATATTTCTTCATTTATGATATATCCTTCGTCCTGTGGGACATCCTACCACCAGTTGCAGGAAAACTTTGTGGCATTTTTCCCCATTAGAAATGAAGAAACTACATTTTCTTAATTAATGCAATGAATCAAGGACACTTATATATCACAGAAGTTAATCGAACTAACACTAGTAATGATGCTCAAAAGCACAAACAAACACAGTGAGCTCAAAACCACATTTCTTATCAATACCCATATCTAATCTAACACGAGAAACCCCACAATGATTCTTAATTCAATTGTAACAACTTTGTTAAACCTTTACAATTGATGCATATCTCTTAAACCGATTTACCACTAAACCCTTGCAAAAAATATAATAAACTAGTAAACTAAACTTCCATCACCACACAAATTCAACAAAAACCCAAATCTGTTGCACAATACATACTGAAAATTTCATTGACTTTTGATGCAAAACTTAAACAAAATCCATAAATCTGTCTCAAGTCAAAAACCTCAGTCCAAGATTACTCAACCCAAACAACCTCAAAAATCCAGACCAACAGACAACAAAAACACAATAAAAATCAATCTTTAACAAACATCGAATACAGAAGGACAAAGAGGTTACCGCAAATCTTGATGGGTGCTTCGAGTTCAAGAAGATTAGGCTGACTGATGAAAATATCACGAGAAGTAATACAAAGCTGCTTGATTTCAGCCTCGGAGAGCTGAACTAGTTTACCGGGCTTGGAGGATCTGACTTCGATTAACCGTTCGATAATGTTATCGACGGCAGCAGGGTCCATTGTAAAGCCCCTGCCTCCTTGAATCAATCAATCAATCACTTAAATAACAAAAAAAAAGAAAAAGAAAAAGAAAACCCTTGTTCTTGATCGGAGAGGGTTAGGAATTTGGTCAGAGGAGGAAGAGAGAAAATGAGAGGAGAGACGGCCGTCGGCTGCAAATGGGTCCCAGTCTAGCGAGTGAGTCCACGGCTGCACAATGGTTCCGAGTCAAGTGAGTGGGTCCCTGCAGAAATACCGTAAATTAATTACAGGTCTTTTATCCCCAGTTTTGAATTATGCATAGGCGCCTCTAGGGCGTACGCAAATGGTTCGATTTAGACTACCCACAGCGGTTTCATCCCACTCCCCCATTTTATTTAACACTTTTTACACTTTTTCTCATCCACCTAATATTTCATCTACCCATTTCATTTATCCCCACTCCAATGGCTAACTTAAATTAAATTTCAACTCCCTCCAACTCATCATTCTATACCCCACTACTTTTATTATATTTCATTTATATTCTTTATTTTTATGATTAGTAAAATAATAATAATTATTATTATTATTTATAATTAAAAAAATATTTCACACTTAATTAAAAAAATATTGCATCAATTTATAGGTAAAAAAAATATAATGATTTTTTTTAAATAAATGCTAAAATGAAGAAGGATAATTGAGAAATGAGTGTTTTTTTTTTGTGTCCAAATCAAATGAAACTTATATCAATTTGTAGGGAAAAAAATGATGAATTTTGGTGAAAAAAAAATTAAAAAAAAGAATAATTTACTAGGTAATAATTCAGTCCAAATTGAAAACTAAGTGTTTTTTTTTGTGTCCAAATCAAATGAAACTTATATCAATTTGTAGGGAAAAAAAATGATGAATTTTGGTGAAAAAAAAATTAAAAAAAGAATAATTTACTAGGTAATAATTCAGTCCAAATTGAAAACTAAGTGTTTTTTTTTTGGCCAAATAAAATGAAAATTATATCAATTTGGAGGGAAAAAATGATGAATTTTGGTGAAAAAAAAAATTAAAAAAAAATAATTTACTAGGTAATAATTCAACCCAAATTGAAAACTAAGTGTTTTTTTTTGTGTCCAAATCAAATGAAACTTATATCAATTTGTAGGGAAAAAAAATGATGAATTTTGGTGAAAAAAAAAATTAAAAAAAATAATAATTTACTAGGTAATAATTCAACCCAAATTGAAAACAAAGTGTTTTTTTTTTTTTGTGTCCAAATCAAATGAAACTTATATCAATTTGTAGGAAAAAAAAAATAATGAATTTTGGTGAATTTTTCTTTTTATTTTTAAATCATTTATTATGAGATAATTGAGTTTAAATAATTGGGTGAAAAAATGATAAAGTCAAGACCAATAAGGTCTTGACACGTGTCAACTTAAAAAAAAAAAAAAAAGGAAAATCAATGTTTCAACCCGGATGAAAACTTTCATCCCACTAATCCATTTCACTCCATTTCATACCGCCATTGGAGGGTTTCATCCGGATGAAATGGATTTCAACTCCCATTTCATCCCTCCACTGTACGTAGTCTTAGGGAGATAAAAGTTAAAAGCCTCCGTTTGTTTAGACGTAAAACATTTTTCGAAAAATATTTTTTGGTAAATATTTTTTTTAAAATATTTTTCTGTAAAATATTTTTTTTAAAATGTTTTACTTAGGAAGGGCGTAAAATATTTTTGGCTGTTTGATAAGAAAAATGTTTTACTTAAAAAAATATTTTACTATTGCTATTGCTATTGCTATTGCTATTGCTATTGCTATTGCTATTGTTATTGTTATTGTTATTTTATTTTTTTATTTATTTTATTTGTTATTATTATTATTATTATTATTATTATTATTATTATTATTATTATTATCATTTTTAATTATTATTATTATTATTATTAATATTATTATTTTATTTTATTTTATTTTATTATTATTTTTTAATTATTATTATTAATTTATTATTATGTATTATTATTATTATTTTATTATTTTTTGTTTTATTATTATTATTATTATTATTACTATGTTATTATTATTATTATTTTAATTATTATTATTATTTTTTTTTTTTTTTTTTTATTATTATTATTATTATTATTATTATTATTATTATTATTTTGTTATTATTATTATTATTATTATTTTATTATTATTATTTTAATTTATTTTATTATTATTATTATTTTTTTTTTATTTATTTATTATTATTATTATTTTATTTTATTTTATTATTATTATTATTATTATTAGAATGAGGAAGTAGAATGTTGTATCTTGTAAAATATGAGTTGTACATGAAGGGCACTATTTTTCGGAAAATGTTGTACTTATTACCAGGTCAGTAAGTCGCTTTACTTAGGAAGGGCGTAAAATGTTTTTCTGAAAACGTTTCTCCATTTTTCGAAAAACAACCAAACACTGAAAAACGAGTTATTTTACGGAAAACATTTTCCGAAAAACAATCAAACAACGGAAAATGTTTTACGGTGTTTGCATTAAACAACCAAACAACGGAAAACGCGTTATTTTACGGAAAACATTTTTCGAAAAATATTTTACGGTGAAACAAATGGGGCCTAAGAATCGAAAATTGTGTAAAAAGAGAAAATAATATATTTACTTTCATAGATGAAAAAGTATAATCGATTACACCTTTATATATGAACATATCAAAAGTATCGAATTGGGCCAAGCGAGTAAAGCCCGGTCCCAAGCAATTATTGCCACCACACTCTCGGTGGGTTAGGCCCCAATTATTACATGGCTCAAGGCCCATCTTATTGATCGCCGACTTAAGTTCATTGTCCGGCCTATCGTGTCCCGACCTAACTTAGTCCGACCTTACGATCCAAGTTCCACTTCGGGTACGATCCGGCTCTACCCGTCTGGCCGGGTCGACCCAACCTCAAGTGGCGACCTCGACCTACCAAGCAAATGTCGACCTAACAATCACAGGCGCATGTGCAACTATTCTTTCGATAACTGGTTCCCTATAATTCAGGAGCCATCCCAGGGCACGTTCCCTCAACGTGTAACCTGTCCCATAAATCACGGAGCCCACGTAGCCCCACCAAATATACCACCCACATCAACTATAAATACAGACAACCACAACGGTTCTAAGGTAACTGCAATTTTGTTATCCGAAGATCATCTTTGCTCAATACATTTTTGCTCTCCAATACATATACTTACTCTCACGCCCGAGGTCTAAGCCGAGACACATCCGGCTAGTCGTGGGTTCTGGTTTCTGTGTCAAGGAGTCAGGTGAATAGTCCTGCCACGTGGAGGAAGATTGATAAGCACATTTCCTGCGGCATCAATATATACTCCCTCCGTCCCGCTACAAATCACACACTTTCTTCATTGGACGTCCCGCTACAAATCACACACTTCCTAAAATGACAAAGAATCTTTACTATTTCACTCACTAATTCTCTCTCCTACTTTACTTTTATACTCACAACACTTATCAAATCACTATTTCCTATCCCACTTTCTCTCTCCAACCTCACTTTTCATGCTCACAACATTTTTTCCATTATTTTTTTCCTTAATTTACACGCAAACAAGAATGTCTTATTTGTAGTGGACGAAGGGAGTATACAAAACTTTTCTACTTAGAGAAGGATTATATCAATACATGACTTTCCTACTTGGAGAAGGATTCTACCATAACTAATGTTATCATATATTCTACTTTCCTATTTGAAGAAAAATTCTACCTAATTTACATATATTACATAATGAAATAATGATCACACGAAAAAGGAAAAGATATTGACAAAATATCTTTATCAATATCTCAACATCTCCCTCGAGTTGGAACGTGTAAGTCACAAACGCCCAACTTGCCAAATATATTGAGAAATTGTCGACTGCCCAACGCATTGGTGAGCACATCAGCCAATTGTGCGGAGGTGTTAATATACCAAGTTGTAAGGACACCTATTCAACAACATTACGCACAAGATGAAAGTCAACTTCGATATGCTTCATGCGTTCATGATGGACTAAATTCTGAGCCATGTGTAAAGCAGATTGACTATAACAAAGAAGGGGCACCATAGTATCATGTTTAATACCGAAGGACCGAAGAATACTTAGTAACCATTTGAGCTCACAAGTGGCACTAGCCATAGATCGATATTCTGCCTCAGCCGAAGAGCGAGAGATCGCACCTTGCTTCTTTGTCTTCCACAAGATCGGTGAGTCAGCAAGAAAACAAAATAGGAGGTGAGAGAACGTCGCATGATGGGAAAACTTGCCCAATCAGAGCCACAGTAGGCTCGTAGTCGTAAATTGTAGGATGTTCGCAAGAGAATTCCTTGTTCAGGATGTGCTTTCAAATAACGAACCACACGTAAAGCAGCAGCCCAATGAGCAATCTTGGGCTTGGTCATATATGATAACTCCGGGCGTGTAATGGTGAGATAGAAAAGACGCCCCACAAGACATCGGTAAGGCTCAGGATCACGTAAATCCTTGTATTCAGTCAAGGCCAAACGGTGGTTTTGTTCAATCCGTAAGTGCTGGACGAGCAGCAAGGAGTTCTGTCTCGAAAAGAATATTAAGGGCATATTTTCGTTGAGAAAGAAAAATTCCGTCTGGATGTGTAGCAACTTTAAGCCCCAAAAAATACTTAAAACGTCCCAAATCTTTCATGTGAAAGCATTTACTGAGATATGTCTTAAAGCGTTGAATTACCTCATGATCATTACCACTCAATGACCAGATCATCCACGTACACAAGAACGTGTAGCTCAGCCGCGGAAGTGTTGTAAGAGAAGAGAGAATAATCTGAATATGATTTGCGGAAGCCATATTTCTTCAAGGCAGTTGACAACTTTGCAAACCAACAATGAGTTGCTTGACGTAAGTCATACAATAACTTCGAGTTTACACACCTTTCCTGAAAAGGAAGCATGATGGCCCAAAGGTACCTTCATATAGACATCTTCACTAAGATCGCCATGAAGGAACACGTTGTGAACGTCCATTTGATGAAGTTACCACCCACAAACTGCATCAATGTAAAGAAAAACTCTGACAGGACCATCTTGATCGTTGGTGCAAAAGTTTCTTTTAAATCCACACCTTCAACTCGCGGTTCCCCCAATATGACCAAGCGAGCTTTATAGCGTTTAACGGATCCATCCACATTATAATTTATCTTATAAACTCCTTTGTTGCCAATCACCTTCTTGTCAGTGGGAACATCTACTAATTCCCATGTACCATTCTGGTCAAGAGCAGCAAGTTCTTTGTTCATGGCCTCACACCAATGGGGATATTTAATTGCTTCTCCAAAATGCTTTCATGTCCTGAGTCAACAACAGCCAAGAAACAACGATGTGCTATAGAAAAGTTAGTGCAACTAACAAAGTGTGATAAAGGATAGCGAGTACCCGAAGATTTCTTTAGGATGGGACGATTTAACGCGATGCTGGGATAGGACTTGTGCGGTGTGAGCCTTGCCCAACTCATATTCGGTTGATGAATACCTCAAGAGGGAACTTTAGCTCTCCGACCTCAACCCAAATTCTCTGCATGCATTGTTTAGCCACTTGCAATTGTTTATAAGTCGTGTTCGGGCCTTTGAGAAATATCTATAACCCGTTCAACTTGTTGTGCGAAAACTTGTTCATCGTGTTGGTTAAACAACCTGCTCGTACAATTGTTCAGCACTGATTGCCCACATGAACATTGTCTTCTTCATAGGTAACTTCATCCGCAGGTGCACAAAGGAATATATCTCGAATCCGTATAGGCTTTTTCTGGATTAGTTCACCACTAGCAAATTGGAAACTCCTTTTCCACAAAGACAACATCTCGAGAAATGAGCATTTTATGCTCATCAACATCATACACTAAGCAACATTTCTTCCCAAATGGATAACCCAAAAATACATCGTCCGCTTCGACTAGCAAATTTATCATTATATTTTCGAGAGTAATGCACATAACACGTAGATCCAAAAACCTTAATGTGTTTGTAGGAAGGGGGTTTTCCCAAAAAGAATTTCATACTAGGTTTTTCCATTCAACAATTTTGAAGTGGGTACAATTAGTTATTTGCCTTCTTGCTAGTACACACTCTCCCCAAAATTTCACCGGTAATTTTGCTTGAAACATTAAAGCACGAGACACATTAAAGATATGTCTCTCCACCCTTCCATTTTGTTAGGACGTACGAATGCAAGTGGTGTGATGCTCAATGACATTTTCTTATTTTTCTAAAAACGTAAATTATGTCCCATTGTCACTCCTAATTTTCTTGACACGTTTATTAAATTGTCGTTCGACCATGACAAGAAAAAAATTTCAAGATTTGAGAAACATTGCTTTTGAATTTAACTAAGTAAACCCACATGACACGAGAACAATCGTCCACAATGGTCAAAAATAAACGGCTCCACACATTGCGTACTTCTCGATAATCACCCTAAATATCGAATAAATTAAATCAAAAATTTCAATAGAATTCATTGTCAATAAGCAAAAACATGTGTCTACTTTGTTTAGGTCAAAAGAAATTTCGCAAATGTCTTTATTAATACTACTACGATTAATAAAAGGTAATAACCAACTACTTTACTTGATGGATGTCCAAGTCGCCGATGCCACAACCGATAACACGATCAACTCCGACGACCCTAATCCGGAAGCTACCGCCTGTGGCATTAGCGACTTGGACATCATTCGGCGACTAAACAACCGGGAGAACTTAACTTATCAGCAATTCTCGCCTTGTCAACTAAACTACTAAAAACACGATCACCTCTGGCGACCACCAACTTCGGCAACCAAACAACTGAGAACTTAACTTACCAAACGAACACAAGAATAAAAGGTCAAGCATGTTTTCATTTTCATTCCAAAAATTATAGCTTCAACTTGATACACATTCTTGTTCTATCAAAATTCCCAAAAATATTTTCGTGTCAGTAACATCAACATGTTATGCCTAGAAATCTAACTATTAATTACAGTCAAAACATCCAAGAATTTGATCCTATCATTTACGATCAAAACATCCCAAAAATTTCTACCATGTTATCACAAGACATGGGGGAACATCCAAAACATGTCCAAACAGACATGCATAAAACCTTACATCCTGAGAATATCCATTATCTAAAGCGAGGACAAACCCCTCGACAAAAATGTCAAGTTAACAAACACTAAATTATTTTTTGAGGACACCCCCTCAATTAAAAGCAACAAAACATAAATTTAAATTGTTTTCAAAAAGACAAATTAGGGAAGTTTTTTATTCTTACCCTCTTCCACCTTCTCTTCTCCTTGAGTCTCGCCAACCTGTTCCATCTTTTATGCATCCTGCGCCTTAGAGTTTACCTCGTCAATTTCTTCACCAAAGAACCCTCCTTAAAGTTGCGTACTCTTCCTCTAAGTCCCATTCAAGATGCCCGCCATCTTGATACTCCTTGATCATCTCAATTCTAGCTCAAAATAGATTTGGCGGCCTCACCACCAAATCATCGCGGAGAGTTTCCGTTTCTTTAGCGTGTCTCCTATCGCCTTCAAATACTCGACCACCCATTGTGAAAGCTCAATATCCTTCTCGTCTATCTCCTTGTTCTTCTTTTTTAACATCTCAAAAGCCACTTTGAGATCCTCCTCAAACTCTGTCATATCCATAAGCGAAGTTTTGGCTTTATCTTTCCACAGTTTGATCTCGCTGACCATCATCTTAACAAAATTTACTGCCTGTTATCAAGACTCACGACATTTAATCAAAGCAAGGAATAGAGACATATTCATGCAATATCAAAGTGACACCTTACCTTATTCGCAAGATCCTCTTTACTTGGTACTGCCTCCTTTGCATCCACTATTTCTTGTCCTCTTTTTCTCTTCACCCCCGCTTTGTCTCCAACCTCCAACTTAAGCATCGAAGCATACTTTATCCAAATTCTTCCGTAAGTGCTCCAATTTGAGCTTGTTAGAATTTTCGTTAGAAAATTAACGAAAGTTATAACATTTCTAACAATTCCTAACAATCCTAACCTTTCTAACAAAGTGAGGGTAAAATGGGCATTGTTATTTAAGGTTAAACCTTAAAAAGAATCTCAAAAAAGAAAAACAAAAGAAGAAAACCATAAATAGAAATGCTGGAAACATAAACTCGGCCGTTTAATTTGAATTTCAAAAAGAAATATTCCTCTTGTCCAAAGCCGGAGCCGCATTTAATGAACAAGGCACGCCGAGGGTTCCCATCCGCGCGGATGAGTTTGTCATCTCAGGAGGGCTATAAATTGAGCCCTCCAAATACAAAAATAAGGAGCCACAACACATTTTGCACCGAACCTCTCGGCGAAATATAGAGAGAAAACAAGGAGAATTCACTTGAATTGTCACCATTTTCTCTCCAATCTTTCCCAATTCATACCCATCCACTCACTCTCATATTAAAGCCCTAAACACTCATACACTCAAGCCAAACACTCAAGAACACAAGGAAGATTGGTAAACCCTCCTTCTCCTAACCCTAAATCTCAACCATGCATGCATTTGCAAACTACAAAATGTAGTTCTTTCATCTTCTTGCTCTTAGATCTAAGAAGATCACCATGGAAGACCATCTTCCATGGATGATCTTCTACAAAGATCAACATTATTTTCAAGTTCTCTTACTTTCTTGCAAAGAAAACTCATTTTCAAAACCCTAAAACCATTTTCAAGCATAAAATCTCATTTTCAAAGGATAAAAATCCCCTCCCCAAGCAAATGAAATGCTTAGTCCTAATGTACCCCAAGGATGGTTTGGTATAGTTGATTCACCACTAAAATGTCTAGTGATCACTAACCAAAACCTAGGGAAATGGGGACAAGCATGGATGCAAAACCCCCTTTAAAATCATATTTTCTTTCTTGGGAAGTTGCTGTCCAGTAGCAATTTTCCCAGACCTCAGTCCATGGTCTTAATTTTTGGACACAGATGAACTTGGAATTTGGTGTTGACTACAAAACACTTTTTGTAGCCAACATCCAGAGCTTTCCAGACATATTTTTACTTTATTTTTTGGGTGAGTAAAACTCCTCTTTTCAAATTTTCTTTCAGAGGCTAGTTCATCAGCTTCTGGGAATCCAGATCTCATATCTGAGGTTTCCAGAAGGTTTTGACCCTCAAATCTTCTCCAAAATGGAAAATTCCTTCTGCACAAATCTTATTTAAGGTGTCTAGAACAACCTTCATTCTCTCAGTTTATCCGGATTATGAAGTTTTAAGACCCTTGAATCCATTTCAAAATCAAAGGTCCACTGCCTTTTCATTCTGGCAGAAATGGCTCTCAACTTCAAAAGGTCTTTGAGTACCAAATCTCAATCCAAAAATCTTCCAAAAATCATGGGATCAGTTTAAAGTCTTAAAAAGATATCCCAATTTTTACTTTTCTGAGTTTCAAAGTATTTTGGCCAAAACACACACACACACACACACACAAATGATTTTCAGCTTGGAAGACTCGCTTTACGAGGCATTCCGGTGCACACTAACGTCCTTCCCGGCGTGTAACATGACCCCCGAACCTAAATCTCTGATCTCGGGCTTTTTTCAAAGTTTTGGCCCTCAAAATTAAAATGGCGTGGCGACTCCGTTTCGTTGATTTTTTCAAACAAAAATGGGAAAATTTTCGATACATCACACATCATCACAGGGCGACTACTGGGACTAAGCTTTTTTTAAAAAAATGGTATTTGGTATATTGGTGGAAACCACTAAATTTCCCCGTTATCGCCTCCTAACACGAGTCGGGGATAAATTGTGGTCTAACAATCCCACGCACCGGTATCACCGTTTTCAAAAAAAAAAAAATCTTTTGAGGGTCAAGCTTCCGTCCCGGCTTTGAAAATCATTTTTGTGTGTGTGTTGATTTTTGCACGGTTTTCGTGTTGTTTTGGCCGCCTCGAGAAAGTCAAAATTTTGACTGCCGGAATAATGTCCCTAACTCCGTCGGAATTTTCGTGCTTACGTGCTTATGTGCTCATTAAATTTCAAAAAAAAAAAAAAAAAAAGGATTTTCAAAAAAAAAAGAAGAAGAAAATTCTCAAAAAAAAATCATGCATCATATTTTTAAGACACATAAAAAAATCTCTATTTTACTCGTAAAAGAATATAGATCGCTTGCACACACTACGCGCACGTGACCGTACACCGCACACTACGCCCTTAACCCGGGAAATCCTTGTCGCGGTCCGTTTGGTCTTATTACGCCTCTCGGATGAGCACAGACTACCCAAACATCCCATGGAGCCTCGTGTCGACTACGCACTTGTCCGTGACACACTTTGTCCGAGACCCGATTGGTTTTTAGTCCGGTCTCGTGTCATGCCCCGTCCGTGTATAGACCTTTCCTTTCAAGCCTTTGTCGGCATACCGACTCAATATCTTTCGGGACCCTAATCGCCGAAGTTCTCGCCGGTTTTCCGCCGCAGACTTCGACCAAGATATTGACCGGCGCCTTGACTTCGGCTCGATCGGCACAAATTATACACCGACTCCCAAAGATTGACACCGAGTCATCAAGGATTAATGAATATTCCATGCCTAATTACGGCTTAACCGACGACAAGTCAAGATCAATTGTGGACGCTTATCGCCCAAATCATGCCGACTTTTCGTCGAGCCCCTGACATGATCTTGACTTTTGACGTCGCCTTGTCCGTAATTTACATCGAATGCTCGTTAAGACTCGATTACCCGCCGACTTTTAGGATCGCTTTTCTTTCTGGCCGGTGGGACCCGCTTGCCCTATAGGACCCTCGCCCGGGCCTGTCCACCCCGGGAGGTCGAAATACAGTGGAATACGAGGGGCTTATAGACGTAGTGACGGGGCCCACCGATCCAGAATCAGAGTAGTTTGCGAAAAGAAGAGCAATCTTTTCCAACCGATTAGGTTAATAAAACATGTTTTAAGTAAACGTGAACAAATAATCGCATGTTGCATGAGCCTAAAGCCCAAACACCTACCCTCCTTCCATTCCTGCACATCTCGAACCTTCGTGTCCTTTCCCCCGCAGCCTCCGCACAAAGCTTGGTTTCGGCACCGGGTCACCGTTTGATCAGCTTGGGAAGAGTCAAGCGCATCGTCGCCTTCACCATTTGTTCCGACTCCGGTTTCGTAATGTCTCGCACGCCCGGTAATGATGGGGATAACATCACTCCGCCTCCCGGACCCTCGACAGAGCAACAAAGGGAATCCGCTTAGCGTAACGTATGAGGTTACGACAGAAGCACAGCCTAAACAAATTTATGGAGGCTATTAAGAGTCACGGTCGGCCGCCACCTCAATCCGGATGGCACCTTCACCGTGGAAGAAGACGAGGATGCCAACCCCACTCTCGCCGCCCGATTACACCAGATGCCGCCACCCACCTCCTATGGTGCCACTACCGTAACTCCATGCTCCTCGATTTTCGGGTCACCAGCCTCCCCAACCACGCACTCACCGGATCCATGCAGCCCGACGGCACAAATCAAATGGGGCAAAATCAAGATTTTAATGTCTTCTCATGGTTGGGGCTATCTCGAATGCCACAGCCTAATCGGGATCCCGCCTCGCTCGAACCGATCAATCCGACCTTCACAAAGAATGCCTACGCTCGAATGCCGCCACAACTTGGTTCTCGGGGCCACGCTCAGAGCCCCTCCTCGTAACAAGACTAGTTCACCAAGCTCCTCACACAAATCCATTCCTCATTCGTACTTCTATGGGTTACCAAGCCTCCATCCCTGTCATCCGAATCACCAGACCGCAATACCCCCGGGCTACACACCTTCACCACAAAGTGCCCATGCAATTCAACAATCCGGACAGCAGCCCCGCACTCAAGCCTACTTACGGGCCCCACTCGGGAAATCCAAGTTATCCGGCCACATCGGGCTGCCTCCACCTACTTTGCCGCTTGAAAATCAACAAAGAAGCCGCAAGGTTCTATCCTTTTGCTCGTGCTCCTACTCATGCTCCCTGTGGTAACTCACCCTGTGACAGTTTTCACCTACGTCCCCGGATCGGCCGTTCCTCCACCCGCCCGCTCCAGGTAGCTCCTCTCTCTAGCTCACCCACTAGCTTGAATGCCATGGTTCCGCCACAAGACCCTCATCCGGCCCGGTTCATGGAACAACACAAGGAAATGAAAGCGCAGATCGCCGAACCGATCCGCCAAGAAGCTCCGCTCTTCCGCCTACTGCACCCGACTCCATTGTTCCTCCGCCCCACAAATTCGTGATGCCTAATCTGGATCTCTTTGATGGGACCGCATGTCCGAAAACCCATTTGGACACATATACCCCGGCGATGAAAGCCAAAGGATGTACCAATCGCCAGCTTGGCCGACTATTTCGCCTATCCTCAAGTCCAAAGGCCTTAAAGTGGTTCTTCCGTTTGAAACCCGAAGCCGTGGCTACATGGGACCAGATTACCAATGCCTTCACGTAAAAATATAAGGCCAACTTGGAATGGGAAACAAATAGAGTTGACCTACAAACAACAAAGGCAACGCCCGATGAGAATGTTGGGGACTTTTACAAGCGGTGGAATCTCGAAACTCTGAAATGGCCATCCCTCCTTCCGAAGAGGAACAATCGGACATCTTCCAGCCATGCTTGAAACCACATTCGAGAGCCTCCTCGGGCCACTTCCCATACTGCACTTACGGGCATGGTTAACTCTGCAGCCTAAGTTTGAAAAGGCCTACAATCCGCAACCGGCCGCCGCACTCGCCTACACATATCGGGCTCCTCCCGCAAACATCGCTTCAAGCCTCGCCAAAGGCAAAGAAATGATTAACTATGCGGGACAGAATGTAACAACACGACTCCTTTTGCTCCCAGAAACCAAATGAGCCTGCATCACGGGTCATGAATCTCGAAAACTTTGGAATGCCTCGAATGACATCTTTAGGGACTCGGTGAAAGAAGGCTTGTCATGCGGCCTTTGGAGAATTTCCAACCCGTAAAATCCGAATGCTCCCGTGGATACTACAAAGTATTGTGCTTTTCATCAAGCTCACTGACATCCGATCGACAACCGCTTTACTCGAAAAGGCAATCCAGGGCTAATAGAGCAAGGAAAGTTGGAAGGCCCCGAAGGGCCTAACACAAGCCAAAAATCACGCCAAGGAACCATAATCGTGTGAATATGATTGAATGCGGAGAATCTTCGCATGCCCAGAAGACGCCGATGAAGGTCCCCAAATACCCGTGGCCAACCTCGTCGAGGATCCCGAATTGGATTCCCCTCGCCCTTGAGGATATCGAACGAATCAACCCATCTTGGTCTCATATCGTAGACTCCTTGCAAAAATACGAGGCCCGCTATTTTTCGGATGAAAGGAAGGCCAATACCAAGAGCCGGGGCCGTTCCGGTCAAAATATGAGAGGACCATTTACACAAGATGGTTAGAACAATCGAGAAGAATCGAACAAGAAAGTTTCCGCGAGCGCTCGTATGGGCTTATCAAGAAAGAGGCCGAAGAGCATCCGGAGCTAGTACACCTCCACAAACCGGCTATTGGAGAAGTCAAATACGACCCCGAAGGCAAATAAACCGAAGAATCGAGGAGGAAGAACCCTTCTACATTCTACTCCGGTGTTAAATACGTGCCACCCCTCTCACTCTTCCCCCGCAATTTCGGGAGGAGAAGCCGAGTCACAATTGCCACTTCCGGAATGGGAACATATGACAATTTTTGCGGCCGCACACACCCATATTCCCCCAACGGGTTTGATCGGCGTTCCTCTCCGCCGAAATCCCGTAGTATGGGAAGATGATTCCGATGACAGCGATGATGATGATGATGACGAGAGTGAAGAGTCAACCGAGGCCCCCGATCCGAAACAACTGGAACAATCATGCCGAAATGAGCCTATGGGAGCCAGCACAATGGTTGGTTGTCGCTAGCAACGACGAAGGACCGCCAGAAATGCGGATCGATACCAATGGAGACAGCACCCTACGAGGTGTCACTTGTAAGATGCATTTGTGGCCAATGCCCGGATACTCCAGAGGATGAGGGACAAAGAAAGCCCGCGCCCGCATCCGTACATATCCGAAATCTTAGAACACAACGTTCCTTATAAGAACCCGACCGGTGAATGGAAAGGGTTTATTGAAGCACTGTCGAAAATGGAGGGTTTCACCACCGAAGATGAAGAATTCGTAAACGTTATTGGATCTTTTTCTTCTTTCCCAAGAACGGATGGCATAACAACCGTAAGGGTCACGCCGGCCGCCGAGCGCAGCCGAGTGCCTCGCAATCACTAAAAAGGGTTATCGATCCGAACGTCTCCCGGCCTTCATACCTAGCGAATCCACATGACGCCTTTCGAATTGCTCCAAAGCCCGACAACGGACCCCGGTGCTCCTTATTTGGACACGCATCTATAGAGCTACTACCTCAAACTCCGAAGGGGAACGTTGCCTATCCTTCACCCGTGGCTGCCCTACTTGCAAGATTGAAAGAAAAAGGATATACGATGAGATGGAGGCCGATAGCCATAACTCAGGGCCATCCAAGCGATGAAATCGAAAATCCGCCGAGTCCCGATAATAGCGACTCTTGTTGCATGATAACTATGAGCCAGGCAGGCCATGAGAGTGAATCAGAGGATGCCCTAGCTCAGGGCCATCCAAGGGGCAACAACACAACCCCAAACCCAAAAGCCTCGCGACTCCGGGAAGAAGTTATAAGGGCCGCCCAGGAAGGAGCCAAGATTTCTCGCCTCCTCATCGTTGCTAGACTCCGTCGTAATCGGGGCCAATAGCCAAAAGGGCTCCCCCGTTGACCTTAGCAAGATTGAAGAAATCCACCAAGAGACGATCGATGAGGAAGTTAATCTGTTGACCCGCTCCGGCGCATCTTCCAAGGAAATCCCAAGGCGTATAAGAAGGCCACGTATCAAGCACCGAAAGAAGATCGCCGCCCTATGCTAAGACAACAAACTCCGCATCCCGAAAAGAGGATCCCGTGCTCACCCTTGAAGCAAACACAGCCAACATTTCCTCTCGGTCTCTACTCACCTCGTCCTATCCCCATAAGCCGAAGCCGGAAGAAAGCTCCGGCTCGCACTCTCGTGCCTATTGATGCTACTCCCGATGATGTGGTACGCCTAATTGGAAACATCCATTACGGGAATATAATCACTTTCACGTATCTCGACCTCCCTCAATTTGGGGCCGATCATAACGAGCCTCTCTTCATCACACCCACTGGACGAACGACGCCTCCTCGGGTCCCGGTTGATAATGGGTCCTAATGAACATTCTTCCCAAGCAAAGATCATGAGCTTGCTTGATATCAAGACTACAGTACTTGAAGCCTTCTTCTCTCACAAATAAAGCTTACGACTCAACATCCCGAGCAGCCCTGAGTTGCTACTTTAGACCTCTCGGTTTGGACGTAAATTGATACTCCGTGGAATTCCAGTTATCGACATCCCGATTACTTTCAATGCCCCGCCGGGAAGACCTCGCTCCATCAAGTCAAAGGGGTCGCCTCAAGCCTCCACCAAAGGTGTGTGAAATTGCCTCGAATGGGGATCTCGACGACCATTTACTGAGATTTAGTCACTTTAGAGGGCACAGATACGGGCGGAATACCTATTCGAAATCAAACATGACGAGGAAGGTCTCATGCTAACAAGCTTCACGCCGAGCCTCCCAAGGCCCAAGTGTGCAACATAGATCTCGACGATCACTCGGGATAAAATCCCACCGGTCTTGAAAATGATGAGAAAATGAGCTATCTACCCGGCCTCGGTCCTGGGAAGCGCCAACAAGGAACTTTCAAACTCATCAAGGTGAAAGGACGTAATACTTCGCCACTACCCGGGATATGAGGCCTCCTCAGCTGACACCGCGAAAGGAAAAAGATTTGAAGCCGCCACAGAAAGGTCCCGGTCGACGACCCTAAATCTCTCCCCTTCACCCTAATTTGGCCGACTACTTTGTAAAGGGTCCCACACAACCAGGAAACATCACAGAGCCCACTCCTACGGCAGGATGGCTAAAGCTACAGGATAGCCTCAACAAGTTCGGAGGAACCAAGGCTAACCCGGTCCGTAGAATGTTCCCTGACCTACCCAAGATACCCGGGGCTACCACTACCATGAAGAGTGAGTATACCTTCAGTAGGCGTGCTCGACTCCGGTGGAACAGCTCGAGAAGCTCACAACCACTATTCCTACGCCCAGAAGACCCGAAACTTGAATTCGAATTGACAATGCCAAAAGCTAAGGCCACGGAATTTCCTCGATGATTGGGATGGTCTCGGTTATGCAAAGCAATTGTTCGAAGAAGAGATACAAAAGCCGACCGATTGATCTCGGCTCGGTCCAAGAGATGATAGCAAAGAATTGAGAAAGGAAAACAAAACAAAGACAGCTTCCCGAGTCATGAGGCCACCAATAGCAAAGCCGCTAAAAATTGGGAAAACCTCTCAGCCCGTCCGCGACCAAGGAAGAAATGATCACCAAGCTTGGATTGGTCCCCGTCCCTTTGTGTCAATCTAGGACAAGTCCTCCCAGTCTCTCTTTGTTAAGATCGAGTCTCTAGGGTCGTCCGACGGCCTTACGCCCGAAGACTACGAGTCTGTAGCAAGCGCTGTATTCCTTTTCGTTTTCAATGAAATGACGAACCTTTCTGAGTATCCCTTGATTGCCACTTTAACTAATGATGAATTAATTAAAAATTTTTTTTTAATAATTCATTAGATAAAGAAGCAGACACATTAAACGAAAAAAAAAAATCAAACAAAAAAAAAAATCTTTAAGCAGGTTGTCCGGAAAGAGGAAAATCGAGCCCAAGCTGCCGAAGAGATTTTGACAAGTGTGAATTTGGGAACTGCGGAAGAGCCTAAAGAGACGCAGATTGGTGATTTCTTCGAAGGAATCGGAAAGGATGCTCTGCAAAGTCCTACAAAATCCTCAACTCAAAGAAAGTTGCCCTCTTCATCAAAGAAAACATCATGTGCAGATACGGGTTGCCACCGAAATCATTTCGTATAATGGATCCCACTTCGAAGGGGAATGTGACAGTTGTCGGCGTAATTCCGAATAACCCGTCACAAGTCATCTCCCTACAGCCCCAAACCAACGGAGCCGTCGAGGCAAAGAAACAAGACTCGGGAAAATATCATCCGGAAAATGGCCGTCCAAGGCGTAGATTGGCCCGAGAAGTTACACTCGGCACTCGGGGCTACGTAACACGCCGAACGGCAATCGGGGAAACACCTTTTGCTCCTCACATACGGAATGGAAGCCGTACTCCCAATCGAGCCGGAAATACCCTCGCTCCGTATACCGTCGGGAAAGCCGATCAACGAGGTCGAATGGCTCCGCAGTCGCCATGATGAACCGGCCCTACTAGACGAACGCCGACCGAAGGCCATGGAACACATCCGGCCTACCAAGGAAGAATGGCTAGAGCCTTCGACAAGAAAGTAAAGCATCGGAGATCCGAGAAGGTGATCTCGTTCTAAAAGAAAAGCCCCCACCGTATCAACCCCTCGGCAAATGGGAGCCTCGTATGGGTCGGGCCATATGTCGTCCGTAAGATCTTCTCCGGAGGAGCCATGCAACTTGCAGACCTCGACGGAATCCCTTTGTACACCCAAAGTGAATGGTGACAAGCCGCGCAGTATACTACGCGTAAAAAAAAAAAAAAAACAAAAAAAAAGAGTGCTAAAAGAGTAATACCCAACTAGGTTGAAAACCCGAGAAGGGCAAACTCTAGGTAAAAAACAGGTTGCACCAAAAAAAAACAAAAAAAAAAAAAAACAAAAAAAAAAAAAAAAACAAAAAAATCAAAGTTGAACTACGAAGACCCGAGCTCCTCAAAATGAGGGGAACGTAGGCAAATGGAAACGGTTCGGTCTAAAACACAAATAAAAGTCATACTTTGACATCAATACAATTGATCGTACCACGAAAGCGTCTCGAAAAACTCTAAAGCAATTCAAATATTCATTACAAGTTAAAAGCTCTTTGATGAGTCTAAGCCCGATTCATTCCTACAACCGGCAACCTCGCTAAAAGAAAACTAAGATACATAATCAAATTAATGTGTCCGCCATGACAAGAAAGGGATACTGAAACCTCGTAGTCACTCCAAGCCACTCGCATCGGCCTCTCCCCTCTTCTTCCCCTTCGAGTCTTCTTTCTCGAACAGAAAATGTCGGTTCCTCCTACCAAGCTCGGTATAGGAACAGGATCTATCAAACCAGCCTCCGTCAGTGGCCTTAGTAGCCCTAGCGTCATCCCTCATCTCCCGTAGCCTAGCCGGTAGCATAGGAGCCCTCCTCTCCCGTCTCTTGACGTAAGCCTCATAATCGGCCGCGCCGTCTCCGCTCCCCGTCATGAGGGCTGACCCTCGCCTCGGCCCTCCTCCTCTCGTAAATAGTCAGGTCCTCCGCACCCACAATGGCCTCACGCCTGTCTCAAAATAGCCACCCGAGTCTCTCCTGCATGCCTCTCATACCAATCCAGGTACCAAGTGGTCGAACACCGGTCTCTGACGCTCGAGAATAACCCGAGGAGGAAAGGCATCATACCTCCATGCTCGGGAAAGAAATGGAAACACCGAGGGATCATCCATAGAAACAGGAGCCACCACCCCGGTGGCTATATCATCAAAGCCCTCCAAAGGAACTCCGCTCCAAGGCCAAACTGTCTCGTAACTAAAGCCTAATATAGAAGCCGGATCGAGAAAGCCCCGAAGCATGACCACATGGGACCCATCCCGAAGCACTCGCGAGTCTCCACCCGCCAACAAGGCACCGACCATCTCGATATCCTCTCGTCCGGGAGACCAGCCATCCAACGCTCCCACGAGCCCCGATCATCAAAATCCACCGCAACCCCCTCCCGGCAAATGTCCAAGGCTTCGATCATATCGGAGTTTCCCGAAGAATCCCCCAAACGCTCCATCGCCCACAGTGGTCAAGAGGAACGGGCTGCCCCCGTGCATATACCGTCTTCCGTAGCTAGCCTATCGAGAGCATGAAAAGTCTCCCCGTAATCAAAGGAACGACATCTCTCGCCTGTGCGACAATGAACGACAACATCTAGCAAAGATCGATGACAGATCCCAAAGGAATAGACCATGAACAGTGGTGCCAAACATACAAAGTGCAAAGGCATCCCAATAGGCATCATCCACCAAGCCTAGGCCCCTAAATCTGCCGGGAAGACCGGAAATATCGAAATGATCGGGACCGCGGATCATACCTTGCGCTTCCTCCGGGAAAGATGAAGGAGGACGCACACCGTCAACAAAAGAAGCCCCTCCGGCAAAGGAACCGCTATCTCTTCCACCTCCGACCTCCAAGCAAGGCCCGAAATTCTTCGACAAATCGGAACAATCTCGTTGAAGGAAAGGCAAAAGACATGCCTTCTAGTGTCCCAAAATGAGGAAGAAGCCCTCAAAAGCTCATAATCCGAACCAATTCCTCGAGAGACCATAAGCACTTCACCTTGTACCTTTCTTCAAAGAAGGACCTCCTCTCATGCATGATCTCCCCGACCAATCCTTGAACTTGTTGAAGAATGACATTTGGGATTCTTGGGACAATTTTGATGGAGCTTTTCTAAAGTTTTTCATGGTTTTTCTCTCTTTCTCCCCGAAAATGGCCGTTTGACTCGGAGGTTGAAGAGGATATTTGAATTTGAAATAAAGCAAGACCAGTCCGAACCAAAATTAAAGGACAATGTCGAAGCCGCCCTATCCGCGCGGACATGATTGTCACAAAAACTCGCAATGTACCAAGCCGCTACATCAAAAGAGGAATATTCCGTCCCGTTGCTCGAAACCCGTGCAAAAACCTCCCCAAACCACCCATATACCAAACACCCTTGCCAAAAAAAAAGGCTCATGCAACACTGCATTCATACTGCATTGCATTCATAAAATAAAATCCTAAATTATTACATTCCAAAAAAAAAAAAGAGTGTGCATAAAAAAAAACAAACAAACATCAATAAAATCCTAAATTATTACATCCAAAAAAAAATGTGCATAAGCTGTACAAATCTCAATCTCAATCTCAAATCTCAAAAAAATCAATCGGAGTCTCCGCGCCCGATGCTCGCCCCGCCCCTCTTGCGACTCGGGCCCGCCTCCTCAGAGCCCCGAAAATCTCGGGCTCGAATCGTCCTCGTCTCCGTAAAGAGGCTCGTCAGACCAACCGGCACGCTCCCGATAGGGCAAGCCGAGATCTCGCGAAAAATCGTATCCGAAGGTGAAGGCGTCGGACTCCCCGGACGTACGAAGACGACCCGCCATGCCGCCAAACGTGTCCCCGCCCGTGTGGATCCCCGAGAATGACGTGATCCGAAGGCGCACCGCGCTGGGATCAAGGAGAGGAGACAGAGGAGTCTCTCAAGAAGTCTCCGAGCGAATAGGGAAGCCTCCCGTCCGATGTGCGCGGCCGTGGTCGCCTCGCTCTAGGCTCGAGGAGCCCCGCAAGCGACCATCCTCCCGATGAATCTCTTGCCCCGATCACTTGCTTCGTCGCCTTCTCGACGACCACCTCCGAAACCGCACAAAAGCAAAAGCGTCAAAAAAAAAATGATGCTAAAGATGATGAAACAAAAAAAAAGAAGCGTAAAAAGCCATACCTTCATACCCTGACGAGGCCGGAAAGCTCGTGGAAGCCGCTCGGCCGAGGGATCTCGCACCCTCAATCGGACCCCATCCTCGGGATATAGGAAAATCCGTCCGAGGGTACCGCGGATCCCAAGCCCCTCCCTATCCAGACCCGAGGCATCCTCGCCTCCTCAAGACGAATGTCGCATATGGCTCAATCGCCACGAAATCCGAGAAGTGCCGGCCGGCTCTAATCATCCCAGTCACGAACCGATCGCTCGGGTGCATCATATCGGCGGGAGGCTCCACCGGTGTCCTCAAAGGCGACCCACGCCATGCCGGCGCGTCACCCTCTCTCCCGCATAATATGCATCGCAGTCGACCTCTCGTAATCCTCCGCCGCACGCCCAAATCTCGCCCTTCACCGCGCCACCTCAAAGCGATCCTGTGGGAAGAATATCATCCCCTCATCCGTCTCGGCCTCCGTCAAAGGAAGGCAATCCGCGCACCCGAGAGTCGTACGCCCTCGGAGCTTATCTTCTCCCGGCATGCTTGGGACCAAGACCGCATGGCCGGATACGCCCGACGCACTCCGCCGCCGCCGCCACACCGTGACGTGAAAAAACTCCAACGCCCATACCGCGAAAGGTAAAAATCAAATCAATCCAGGCAAAAGAAAAGTGTGTGCTTAAAAAAAAAAAAAGAGAAGGAGGGGAAAGCAAAAAGAGAGCTTATACCTCCAGTGGCAAACTCAAAGCAAGACAAGGAGCTCACAGCCTTCCGCTGTACCTATCAAGAGCAAAGTAAAGCTCGCCACCCGGCCTCTCCCCACGAGACATCTCCGACCGTCTCCATGTCCTCCAAGGACCTCAAGAAGGCAAAGATCGCCGTCCTCAAAGATGCCCAAAGAGGGTGCTCGAAAAGGCAAACCACAAGAAGGCCCTAGCGATCCGATCGGCGCCTATCCTCTCCTCCCCACCTCGTAGCTTGCTATGGTCTCCACAATCTTACCGTAGACCACCGCATACTCCATCCCCATCCCCTTTTTGGGAATAGGGAAAATCCCGTAAGAGCTCGCAGATCCGCATCGCCGTAGCCGTCCCGCCACTCAATGCCGCGTCCCATTAAAGGATAGCCCGTAATCGCAGCCAGAATCGGAGGGCGTAACCGTAGCCTCGCCCCGTAAGAAGTGAAAGGTGTGGGTCGTATCCCACCAATGCCGCGCTGCAGCAAACATCAAGCCCTTGCTCTTAGGGAACTTGACCACCCCTCAAGCACTCGACGAACTCCCAGCCCCGTCTCAACAATAACCGTCTCGGACTCGGCAAAGCTCCTCGGCCCGCATCCGGAAGCCGATCCCACAGGTCAACTATGGACTCCACTGATCCTCGAGTCTTCATTTTGTTCAGCTGCTCCGTAACGTAGTTGTTTCCGCCCTGTAAAAAAAAAAGAGAGAGAGAAAATGTCAAAAAAAAAAATTTTGCATTTGCATTTGCACAAAAAAAAAAGCATACACATGCATTAAAAAAAAATAAAAAAAATTCGACAGCATAACGGCATGCAATGGACATAGCCCCATCTTTCTCACAGAAAAGCCAGTTTTCAGCAAATCCCATTCAACAATTTTCAATAAAAAAAATGCATACATGCATATCCTACAAGAAGTTAACGGAAATAAAACTCCGTTCCATTTTCAAAAAAAAAATGCATACATGCATATCATCCATCTTACATGCAACGGGAGGAAAAATCCGTCCCACTTTTCAAAAAAAAAATCCTAAACATACATACATCTCATATTGGCAAAATCCCCATTCTTTCCAAACAAAATGCATGCATTGCATCATTCATCAATATCAATATTCCAATTTCAAAAAAAAAAATCACCATCAACATGCAATATTCAAATTTCAAAAAAAAAAATCAAAGTCACAATTCACAATTTTCGAATTTTCACATGCAATTTTCGGATACAAAAAAAAAATGGCGAAAAGGCCAATTCTTTCTCCAAACAAAATGCATATTTTGGGATACCCACATAATCATTGCAGCATGCATATCATCAAAATCAAGATCCAAGACAATGAATATCAATATTCAATTTCAAAAAAAAAAATTTCAAAAATCACCCAAAATTCAAATTTCAAACAAGAAATCAACAAAGGGATCAAAGGGTTTCAAAGTATACCGTTCGGAGATTCGAATCCGAAGCCCAATGTTGCCAAGCATCGGGGTATGGCTCCTCCGCAATCGATTGTGAAAGAGTATAATGCCTCCTCATCCGGACGAGCTCCACCGTCTCTCCGCCACCGGGCCACGTCCTTGGCCTTGAAAAGCGCCTTCCCGTGTTCCATTGCTCAAAATCGAAGAAAACGGAGGATTTTTGAAGATTTTTTGGCCAAAAATGGCTTCCTTCCTCGGTTCTCTCTTTCTCTCTCGTAATTGCATAATTTCAAAACTGAATGGGGAAGAAGAAAAGGGCGTTGGCCCTAATTAATACCCTGACTTTCAGCTCCTATCCGCGCGGATAGGATTGTCAGGGTCAAAATGACCCTTTTGCCCCTTAAAATTCCAGGACTCTGCAACTCAGTCCTCAACTTGACAGAGTTAACCAAAGTTAACCAAAGTCAGCCCCTTGTCAAGGAAATCATCCCTGGCAAAGAAACGTAAGACCGACCCCGAGAAAGATAACGGATCCCGTATCTTTCATCAAAATCTTCCTATAAAACGTAAGACCGAGTGCCCCGAGAAAGATAACTGATCCCGTATCTTTCATCAAAATCATTCCCGGCAAGCCAAACGTAAGACCGATCTCCCCGAGAAAGATAACGGATCCCGTATCTTTCATCAAAATCATTCCCTGAGCCAAACGTAAGACCGAGTGCCCTGAGAAAGATAACGAGATCCCGTATCTTTCATCAAAATCTTCCCTAGCAAAAACGTAAGACCGAGTGCCCCGAGAAAGATAACGGATCCCGTATCTTTCATCAAAATCTTCCCGGCTAGTCAAACGTAAGACCGATTTCCTCGAGAAAGATAACGAGATCCCGTATCTTTCATCAAAATCTTCCTGAGTCAAACGTAAGACCGATTTCCTCGAGAAAGATAACGAGATCCCGTATCTTTCATCAAAATCTTCCCTAGCCAAACGTAAGACCGATTTCCCCGAGAAAGATAACGAGATCCCGTATCTTTCATCAAAATCATTCCCTAGCCAAACGTAAGACCGAGTGCCCCGAGAAAGATAACGGATCGCGTATCTTTCATCAAAATCCTTCCCGCAAAGAAACGTAAGACCGAGTGCCCCGAGAAAGATAACGAAATCTCGTGATCTTTCATCAAAATCATCCCCTGCTAGTCAAACGTAAGACCGAGTGCCCCGAGAAAGATAACGGATCCCGTATCTTTCATCAAAATCTTCCCGGCAGCCAAACGTAAGACCGAGTGCCCCGAGAAAGATAACGAGATCCCGTATCTTTCATCAAAATCACCCCTGCAGCAAACGTAAGACCGATCTCCCCGAGAAAGATAACGGATCCCGTATCTTTCATCAAAATCATTCCCTAAGCCAAACGTAAGACCGATTTCCTCCGAGAAAGATAACGAGATCCCGTATCTTTCATCAAAATCATTCCCTAAGCCAAACGTAAGACCGATTTCCCGAGAAAGATAACGAGATCCCGTATCTTTCATCAAAATCATCCCCTAGTCAAACGTAAGACCGATTTCCCCGAGAAAGATAACGAGATCCCGTATCTTTCATCAAAATCTTCCCTAGCCAAACGTAAGACCGATTTCCCGAGAAAGATAACGAGATCCCGTATCTTTCATCAAAATCATCCAACTGGCACAAACGTAAGACCGATTCCCTGCACGAATACGTCTGATTTTCCCAGCAAAGGCTAACGAAATCCCCATCAAAGTTAACGGAATCCCAAAAGCCAACGAAATCTCGAGTAGAACTCGAACTACGAAAGGGCTTGATTCCCACTAGGGATACGTAGGTAGCCTATCATTAGGTCCAACCCCTCGACCAAAACGGTCACCCTCTCCTTCGGCAGCAGACGAAGTCCACCGAAAGGCTATTTCAAATTAAGGTCCGAGGCACCTAAAAAGCCATCATCATCAAGGTTCGAGGCACCTAAAACGCCATCATCAAGGTCCGAGGCACCTAAAAAGCCATCTTCAAGGTCCGAGGCACCTAAAAAGCCATCTTCAAGGTTCGAGGCACCTAAAACGCCATCATCAAGGTTCGAGGCACCTAAAAATGCCATCTCCAAGGTTCAAGGCACCTAAAACGCCATCTTCAAGGTTCGAGGCACCTAAGACGCTATCACTAGAAAGCGATAAATCACCAAAAATCCCCAGCAGAGCGGATAGCCATCAGACCGAAAATGGTCATCTCTTATCCCCAAGCAGAAGTTTCTTTCCAAAGAACCGACCGTAACTCGCTCATCGTGTTCGAGGCACCTAAAACGCCATCATCTCCAGGGTCAAAGACCCGAACTACGACTGGCTTGATTCCCATTCGGGATACGTAGGTAGCCTATCGCTAGGTTCAGCCACCCGATCACTCGATCATCCTGCCAAATATGGAGCCTTACTCTTATCGACGACCCCGCTTCCTTCGAAAGCGCCGTCGCCGAGGGGCTACTGTAAGTGCTCCAATTTGAGCTTGTTAGAATTTTCGTTAGAAAATTAACGAAAGTTATAACATTTCTAACAATTCCTAACAATCCTAACCTTTCTAACAAAGTGAGGGTAAAATGGGCATTGTTATTTAAGGTTAAACCTTAAAAAGAATCTCAAAAAGAAAAACAAAAGAAGAAAACCATAAATAGAAATGCCGAAACATAAACCGGCCGCTTAATTTGAATTTCAAAAAGAAATATTCCTCTTGTCCAAAGCCGGAGCCGCATTTAATGAACAAAGGCACGCCGAGGGTTCCCATCCGCGCGGATGAGTTTGTCATCTCAGAGGGCTATAAATTGAGCCCTCCAAATACAAAAATAAGGAGCCACAACACATTTTGCACCGAACCTTCCGGCGAAATATAGAGAGAAAACAAAGTGAGAATTCACTTAAATTGTCACCATTTTCTCCAATCTTTCTCAATTCATACTCATCCACTCACTCTCATATTAAAGCCCTAAACACTCATACACTCAAGCCAAAAACTCAAGAACACAAAGAAGATTGGTAAACCCTCCTTCTCCTAACCCTAAATCTCAACCATGCATGCATTTGCAAACTACAAAATGTAGTTCTTTCATCTTCTTGCTCTAGATCTAAGAAGATCACCATGGAAGACCATCTCCATGGATGATCTTCTACAAAGATCAACATCATTTTCAAGTTCTCTTACTTTCTTACAAAGAAAACTCATTTTCAAAACCCTAAAAACCATTTTCATACATCAAATCTCATTTTCAAAAGGGTAAAATCCCCCTCCCCAAACAAATGAAATGCTTAGTCCTAATGTACCCCAAGGATGGTTTGGTATAGTTGATTCACCACTAAAATGTCTAGTGATCACTAACCAAAACCTAGGGAAATGGGGACAAGCATGGATGCAAAACCCCCCTTAAAATCATATTTTCTTTCTTGAGAAGTTGCTGTCCAGTAGCAATTTTCTCAGACCTCAGTCCATGGTCTTAATTTTTGGACATAGATGAACTTGGAATTTGGTGTTGACTACAAAACACTTTTTGTAGCCAACATCCAGAGCTTTCCAGAAATATTTTTTCTTTATTTTTTGGGTGAGTAAAACTCCTATTTTCAAATTTTCTTTCAGAGGCTAGTTCATCAGCTTCTGAGAATTCAGATCTCATATCTGAGGTTTCCAGAAGGTTTTGACCCCTCAAATCTTCTCCAAAATGGAAAATTACTTCGCACAAATCTTATTTAAGGTGTCTAGAACAACTTTCATTCTATGAGTTTATCCATATTATGAAGTTTTAAGACCCTTGAATCCATTTCAAAATCAAAGGTCCACTGCCTTTTTCATTCTGGCAGAGATGGCTCTCAACTTCAAAAGGTCTTTTGAGTACCAAATCTCAATCCAAAAATCTTCCAAAAATTCATGGGATCAGTTTAAAGTCTTAAAAAGATATCCCAATTTTTACTTTTCTGAGTTTCAAAGTATTTTGGCCAAAACACACACACACACACACACACAAATGATTTTCAGCTTGGAAGACTCGTTTTACGAGGCATTCCGGGTGCACACTAACGTCCTTCCCGGCGTGTAACATGACCTCCGAACCTAAATCTCTGATCTCGGGCTTTTTTCAAAGTTTTGGCCCTCAAAATTAAAATGGCGTGGCGACTCCGTTTCGTTGATTTTTTCAAACAAAAATGGGAAAATTTTCGATACATCACACATCATCACACCTTCACCTTGCTTTTATACTTAGCAACTATGTCACTCGCTGCAAACCCAGGTTTTGAATGAATCACTGCAAAAATGAAAATCAAAATATTAGCGCAAACATGAATTCCAAGTGCAAAATCAAATTAGAAGAAGGCTCACCAAATGACATCATGTGGCCACACTCTTCAGGCAAATTGACAATTTGTTTTCCAACGCATTGGCAGCCAGGGTGGCAAACCTATAAAAGATTTTTCGATAAAACCCTAAAAGCTTTTAACCTCCATTCCGTCATCACCAAGCCGAACTACTTCGCTTTATATATAAAAACCTATCTTCCCAAACGTCTATCCTTATCTCCAGAATCTGCCAAAGTTCGTGCCTTAGACTTAGCCCTAAATTCATGCCTAAAACCTCGCAAGGACAAACAAGTGTCTTATCTTCTAAACTTAACCGCAAGCAGATAACCGCTGTTGGGAATTGAATTTTTTAAAATTTAAACCTCCCTTTTTAAAGCTTCAAAAATTCAGGGGCAGTTGTTTGGGATAGAAAATTCACAGCAACATGTTACAACATGCATCTCACCCTGGATCATCAACTTTAACTAACAACTTGATGACACAACTTGACTTATAATACATTTTGCAGGTTTATTATTATATGCCAACTTTTTAGGAACCGTTATTAAGCTTCAAAAATATTATGGACCAAGTCAAAAGCTATCTATAGCACCCACTCAACATTTCTCAACGGTTACCTTGATCTTCATCAACCTCCTGCGGATTTTTAGGAGCAAGATAAGGGATATCATTAAATTGGTTATTTTCTGTTATTTTTTCTTCGTTTTTAAATAGAAAGAGCAACACATGTACCCACACACTCACGATTAGTAACACTCATTGTACTCACACTTTCATTTCGATCACCATACTAATAATATGTCACCGTTTCGAGGTCTTATGCCCGTGAACAAGTTGTTCAAGGGCTTTTCTTGTTAAATACCTAGTCTATTACAACTTGAATCTTGAAATATTATATTTCATTGTGTCCCATTTCATCCCTTGAAAATTGAATTGTTTAAATTTGACCAAAACACTGAAAGAGCCTTCAACTTGTTTTTAAAACTAGCTAATGTATCTTCCATACAATACAAGTCCTCATTTTAACCCCAAAATCTATCTGCCTAACCTTAACCAACTTTCCCTTTAACTCCACCACCATTCACTTCCACCTTAAGCTTCTTAGGGCTTTCTTTTAGCTTTCAACTTAAGAAAAAAAAAAAAAAACAATTATTACTATGTTTTAATGAAAAAATATCAATTTAAACCATATTATTGGTTCTCTCTCTCAAAATACTCTACTTAATAAAACAATTAATAAGTTGTTAAAAATTTCAATACAAGGATAAAAGTGAAAGTTAAATATTTTTAACCCAAAAGTAGTAATTATTTTAGACCAAAAAATTGAACAACAACTGATTTAACGACAATTTTAAATTGTAGTCATCATGATTGTGTTTCTTACATTAAAAGATTTAAACAAGTCTGCATATGGTTTTTGTTAAAGTTACTTTAACGAAAGTGAGACAGAGCTAAAGTTTGGTTACTGCCACATCAAAATTAACCAATGAGTAATAAAAAATGTGTACTATATGCATACTCCCTGCATTCCATAATAATAGTTTACTCATTTTCTTCTGTTGAAAATGAAAAAAAAGAAATACTCTCTTCGACCCGTTTGAAAGGGTAATTTTGTCTTTTAACACGAAAATTAAGAAATGAATAAGAAAAGTGATGTAAGAAAGAGAAAAAGATTAAATGTTGTGAGTATGAAAAATTAAATAGGAGAGAGAATGAGTGGGAGAAATAGTTATAAAAGAGAATGTTGTGAGTGTAAAAGTAAAGTAGGAGAGAGAATGAGTGGGGTAGGAAGAGTATAAAAATAATAAAAACTTTCCTTTTTGGGGTTGTGCCATTTTAAATGGGACGCCCAAAAATGAAATTTGTGCCCTTTCGGACGGGACGGAGGGAGTAATGTTATTAAAGTAGGAATTGTGAGTGGGTATGATAGAGAATGGGTGGAGAGAATACTAAATTTGAAAAGTGTTGTGAGTATGATAAGTGGGTCCCATAAATAAAAAAGTACTCCCTCCGTCCCGGCGAAAGAGCCACAAAATTTGTCCGGCACGCAAAATAAGAAATGTGATGTAGGAAAGAGAAAAAGTTTAAATGTTGTGAGTATGAAAAATTAAATAGGAGAGAGAATGAGTGGGAGGTGATGTAAGAAAGAGAATGTTGTGAGTGTAAAAGTAAAGTAGGAGAGAGAATGAGTGGAGAGAATAGTGATTTAAGGTTTCCTTTTTGGGAAAGTGGCTTTTTAAATGGGACGCCCAAAAAAGAAATAAATGGCTCTTTCGCTGGGACGGAGGGAGTATTAAAAAATTTATTTTTTAGAAAAATGTAACTTTAAAGTGAGACGCCCAAAATAACAAAATGAATAAGATAATATGAGACGGAGGGAGTATGCATATGCATGACAACCCAAAACAAAACACTATTTATTCCCTTAGCTTTTTTGGACCATAAAATCGCTGGAGATATTATTATTTTTTATTTTTTTTTAGGAAAAGCTGAGGCATAAAAGGTAAACCGATATAAAAAAAAAGTGACGCCTCCTAGCCGTTTGTGTCAATTTATTGAGTCAGGAATCTGAAATAGATTGATACCTATGAGGTCATCAAAGTATATCTATAGTATAAATGGCATTCCTTGTTGCTATAGTACAATAAATAGTTTTAAATGTCAAATTTTTCATTTTGCTCTCACTAAATTGCCCCTTTTTCATTTTACCTTTTAAAAAAAATTATTTTTTTAAATTAAAAAAAAATTTACTTAAAAAAAAAAAACACACATGTCCTTAGACACAAGCTTTTACTAGTTATGGATATATTCAGTCCCCTATTACTATATGAACCGCTTGTACTAAACTAAAATAAGGATGGTGGAAAATGTTAAATGTAATCTATTAGAGCATTTTTAGCCATGCCACTTCAAAGTCATCCTTCTTTCCTCCATTTCAGCTTCACGTTATTAGTCGTTAATAACACAATTTCAAACAATTTTATCTCTATTCATGACAAAAGTCATCAGTTTCTCTTTCCTACTTTTTATTATATCCTACCATATTTTCTCTTTCCTACTCATTTATATTACATTTATTACTACTATATATAATTATTAATTATTGTATTATATAAATGATTAATTATAAATTTTATTATAATTAATTATTTTATTAATATATTTTATTTTTTAATTATAGAGAGTGATAAAATATTAATAATGGTTGTTTTTTTAAATATTCTTTTATTTTTATTATTTTTTATATGCTAATTGCAATTTTTGTTGAAAAAAATAATTTCAATAACATGACACGTGCCACCCTCTAATTGGTAAGTGCCTTGATTTATTTTTTTTCATGCCGTGAACCTTGGCGTCTGGCAAACCAAATTTTACAAAAGTCATTCATGACTTTTGTAAAAGTCATGAATTGGCTTAGTCTCCTTGCCAAATCAGCCATGACTTTTACAAAAATCATGATTGTAAATGCTCTTATTATTTTGAATGATTTTTTTCCTTATTGTTTGGTTAAATAATTGATAAAGTTTTAAAGAATTAATTAGTTACTCCCCCATAATAAGCATTCAACTGAATTGTCAAACTTTAATAAATTATATTTGTCTTTAGGCAATATGTTGTTATTTGTATCATGATAAAATTGTATAAAAAACAATTTACTTATTTAAAATGCAGCACTCTTGCTTTATTTTTTATTTTATTTTTATAAAGTATGACACTTTGAAACTTAAAGTAAAGACATTTATTTAAAAGTACGACACTCTTTTTTTTTTTTTTTTTTATATCAAGTAATTTTTTTTGAAGTGAAATCAAGAAGTTATAAGTATCTAAAGACCAACCTTAAAAAAATAACTTTTCAAATGATATTATTTTTTCGTTCAAAAAAGGAAAATGAGATTACTTTTATGAAATTGAAAGAATAATACTTATTATGAATTTATACCGTTTGGGTAGAGCTGTCAATTTAGGATAATAGAACGGAACGAACCTATAAAATCTCGCATTTACTCGAAATAGATGTTTCTGTTGGAGCAATTACGATCCATTAAACATGAACCGACTCATTACTAGATTAAGAAGAGAAGAAGAAGAAGAAGACGGAAGCGTGTAATTACCTTGTGATTCCATGTTCGTTCTTAATCTTGTTCTTGTTCTTGAGTAAAGAGAATGAAGTAAGAAGATAGACTTCAAATTAGGGAGGAGTAGATCTTCTAAATGATGAGTGCCCTTTAATCTCTTTATTCTTCAATTACTTAGGAAGAGTTTTGACTGAATGAGAATGTAAAACTAGTGAATTCATAGGCTTGATGGATAGGCCTTTATATAGGAATTCAAGAGGCACTTCATTTAGGGACTACACCTATTGATATATAAGAAATTACCATTATGCCCATCATTTAATGGTAGTCTTATATTATGGAATTCTACACATTATATTATATCCTATACTTTATAATAAATATTATAATATTGATCACTATTTTATCAAGTACTTTCACTAATAATATATGTTATACAATTCATGTTCTAACAATCTCCCACTTGGATTATAATAACATATATTTATACTTAATAAAATCCTTCAATCATATTTATAACACAAATGACAACCCTTATGTGCACTTTGTTGTCATTCGAAAACAATCCCGTCCATTAGTCATATAAGTATAAGGACTAAAGGGGCGTCGTTGTAATTGATTCGCAACTAAACCCACATTAATCACATATATATATCCAACTAAACGACATAGATTAAGTATAGATATGTAGCATGGAATATTAATGAATATATATGAAGAACTTATATATATATTCTCCAACTAGTCCTACTCAACCAAATGAGATCAATATAAATAAAAACAACACAAAGAAATAGAAAACAACACAAACTCCCACTGATTTAAGCATTATCAAAAGTCGTTTCACCCATATGAGCAGTATGCTCGTGAAACATCAAAAGAGATTACGCTTTATAAAATGGATCCAATAACATGGAGTTTGATCCTATAAGTTGTATATCTATTTGTTTATTTTATACTTATTTCTCTTCAACAAGAGATATAACCTTATGATGTCTTTCGACATCTTTGCATCCACTAAAACATAATCGGAATACTTAATGATCTCAAAATGATCCGATTTTTATACATAAGCATGTAGTTTAATGTTTTATAGGTACTTCATCATTCTTTTGGATGCGACTTAATGTTCTTCTTTCCGAATTGCTTTGGTATTGACCAAGCATTCAATAATAAATGCAAGGTTTGTACGAGTACAGACTTGCGTATACATTAAGCTTCCTACTACCGGTGCATAAGGGATATTTTTCATATACTTGGATTCAAAATTATTTTTAGGACATTGCTTTAGACTGAATTTATCTCCCTTAGAGACAGGGGTGTCATGTGGTTTACAATTTTCCATGCTAAACTTTTGTAATACCTTCTCTATATAGCTCCTTTTGTGATAATCCCAAAATACCTCGTGAACGATCACGATGAATTTGGATTCCCAATACAAAAGACGCCTTACCAAGATCTTTCATCTCAAATTTGTTTGAGAAATTTCTTAGTTCCTTTAGAAGGTTCTTTATTATTACTAGCAAGTAAAATATCATCCACATATAAGACAAAAATTATAAATCTACTCCCACTAAACTTATGATACACACAATCTTCACCAAGATTCATTTCAAAGCCAAATGAAAGAATAACTTAGTTAAATTTTAAGTACCATTGACGAGATGCTTTCTTAAGCCCATAAATGGATTTCTTAAGTTTACAAACCAGTTGACTAGTTTGATCCGAATTAGTCACCATTTTTGGTTTCTTCATATAGATAGTTTCCTCAATGTTGCCATTGAGAAAAGCATCTTAACATCCATTTGATGAAGCTCAAGATCATAATGTGCCACTAATGTCATAATGATCACAAAAGAGGTTTTAGAAGATATCGGAAAAATGTTTCTTTATAATCAATGCCTTCCTTTTGAGTAAATCATTTTAGTAACAAGATATGCCTTATATCTTTCCATATTACCTTGCTAATCCCTTTAGGTTTTAAATATCAATTTATAACCAATAGGTTTTACACCTTCGGTAATGGGACAAGATCTCAAATGTCACTGTATTTCATTGATTTTAACTCCTCATTAATAGCATAGATTCACTTATGAGAATTAGGACTATTAATGGCTTTATGGAAGGTGATTAGATCATCTCCCACTAAACCTAAGGTGTCCTAATTCTCCGCAAGACACATATCATAAATATCCGGAATAGCATTTCTTCTAGCTCTAATAGATCTTCTTAAGGGCCTTTGGTTCATCCTCAAATTGAGGTTGTTGAATTTCCTTATGTCCAACATTTTCATGTTGTCCGTTATTTACGGGAGTCTCTATATTATTTTGAATTGTATGTTCTTTGTTGAATTTCAGGTATAATTACTTGATTTCCAACAGGAACTAAAGTTTGAGGAACATAGAGTGGTTCCTCTAACTTTTCAAATTCAAATAGATCAGATCAAATTCAAAATAGATCAGATCATTACTACTATTTCTCCCACTAAATTCAACATCCTCAAAGAACCTAGCATTGCCAGTCTCGAAAAAAATGTTCTAGTTTTCGGGTCATAAAATTTATATCCCCTATATCTCTTAGCATACCCTACAAAGTAACTACCAACGATCTTATCGTCCATACGGAGTTTTGTCGGTAGCCTTTGAAGCAGCTTTATTGAGAATATAAGTAGCGGTTTTTAATGCTTCGCCCATAATGAGTGAGGTAAAGAAGTACAGGAAAACATACTTCTTACCATATCTTTAAGGATTCTATTATGTCTCTCCAATATACTATGCTAGGTTTGCCCGGCATGGTGTAGTGAGGGACAATCCTATACTCTTCAAAATAGCGAGTATAAAGGACCCGGACGTTATTCACCCAATACGTTATACCGTCCGTAGTTTTCACTACCATGATCGGTTTTAACGTTCTTAATAGTCTTTCTTATGCCTTAAAAGACTTGAAAACGTCCAATGATTGAAACTTTACATGAAGAAAATAATGTATCCATAACGAGAGTAATCATCCATGAACGTAATGAAATATTTGTTGACCATTCCATGAAGGGTTAATGAATGGTTCACAAATGTCCATATGAATTAGTTCCAAAACGTTTGATACTCTCAAAATTCTATTTCCTTTAATGTTTGTAAATTTATTCTTTAAAACACTTTAATGCAAAAGTTTTATCCGGAGTATCAAGTTGTTTTTAGAATTCCCTCCGACATAAGCTTTATCAATTCTCCCTTTGGAGATATGACCCAAACGCCTATGCCATAGAATACAAGAATTTTCACTTGATAACTTTTGCTTAGTGCCTTTAGTTTTGGTTTCATTATTATGGGACTCATTAATAGTATTTACTGTTTGAAGTAAATAAAATTGTCATTGTTAAGATAAAGTACTAATACCGACAACCTCGGAATTGAAAATAAGATCACATTTATTATTACCAAATGAACGGGAATAATCTTCCCGATCTAATACTGTGATTGATATCAAATTCTGTCTAAATGACGGTATAATAAATGTATTATTTAATACAAAATAATAGCCAGTACTTTAACATTAATCTAAAAGTCCCTTATGCCCAAATCTTCAACCGGATTTCCAGCTCCCATATAGATGTATCTCTCATCTTCACTGGGGATTCGGTAATTCAGGCAACCCTGCATACATGAACTAATGTGAGTTGTTGCAACACAATACAACCACCATGTATATTAAGGAATTGAAACCAAATTTGTCTTAGTACAAACAAGACCAAATGACATACCTATCTAAATTCGCCATTTGCGATACTTATGGTAGTCGTTCTTCATGCGAGTAAGGTCCTTGCAAAAGAAGCATTTCTTGACTTTATGACCATTAAATGATCCCTTACGCTTCTTTCTTGCAACCACAATTTCCTTCCCTCTTCTCTTAATCCCACGAGAAGAAGTAAATGCTGAATGAGTACTTTCTAATTTAAGATATTTCATCCTATCTTCCTCTAATGTCATATGTGAAAGTAATCCATTAATATTCCACTTTGACTTTCGACATTTATAGGTCACCTCAAAAGGACCAAATTGAGGAGGAAGATAGATCAAAACTAAGTGCACGAGCAATTCTTCCGAAATCTCTAACTTAAGTGCCTTTTAGTTTGATCGAAAGTTGAAATAATTCAATAATGTACTCCCGAAGATTTTTCTCACTCTTGTACCGTATGGAAACAAGTTTCCACAAGAATTCAAAGAAAAATTCAGCATTTTCGATCTCAGAGACATTGTCCAAAAATGTATCTGAAACAGCGTTTTCCATGATCATTAGACTCACACGGTTGGACCGTTCCCATTGCTCAACATTCTTCCGTTCTATAACGGTATTTTCTTTAGTGAGAGCAGCGGGATTTGATTCCCCTAATGCGTGATCGATGTCCATATTGCCTAAGATCATTGTTATATTATTTTTTCAAGTTTTAAGTTTAGTCCCAGTAAGCAAATGTACATCATTTATAGCAGTAGTTACGGATGAAGCATTAATCAAATCTGAAGGAGAAGAACAAGAATGAAACAAAACATATATAAGAAACTACACAATGATTAATTATATCAAATGAATTCCATCAAAAAGATAATCAATATGACATCAAGACTAATCTTTGGATTGCGAATTGACTCACAATTTGATTTATCTTAGGGTAATCAAATAGCTTAAACAATACACTTTAAATACTTGCCTTTCTTTGGGCCGGTTCAAGTATAGAAAATATTCTAAAGTTTAAGGTACTTGTTTCCCGGTAATAAAGAATATAAACAATTCATTTTAAACACCCGCCTTCCTTTGGAATGGTTCACAGCATTTAAAATGATCAAAAGTTTAGTTCAATTATTACCCCATGAATGTAAACACTTAGTCAATAACAAGGTCTCCTTTGGGAAACAAGCATGTTATCACATATCAATATTTACATTCATCACTTTAACAAATTTGTATTTAAATAACGTAAATTGCTTTGGCAACAATATTATTTAAACAATGAATAAATTTGTTTAAGCATATAATTAATCATACTTTAGGGCACTTAAGACTTTAAGGTAATTTCTGAAAATTTAAAAGGTAAAGAAATAAGCGAAATTTATTAATAAAAGACAATATCCTTTTGTTCTACCCGTCCATTCTTAAAGTTTAATAACTTCAAGAACCACCGAAACGCGACTGGTGTCCAGACATTATAATTTATTAATAAATTATCAAAATATTTTGGGCAACGAAAAGTCACCATTTATACTCATTTTAAAAAATCACCAATTAAAAAAAAAAAAAGGCCACGGTTCAATAATATTTTATGAACAGCCGTGGAGAAAAGACACATTTATACTTTTATTTATGAATAGTCACCAACTTAAAAGCCATGGTACGGAACAGCATGAACCATGGAGAGTAAGCAATTTAAAATATATCATTTAAAGGCCACGGTACGGAACGGCCAAGCAATTTAAAATTCATCATAAAGGCCACGGTACGGAACGGCCTTTCCATGGAGTAAGCAATTTAAAAGTCATCATTATTCAAAGGCCACGGTACGGAATAGCCCTTGCCTTTTGATAATTGATGAAACCTTTTAATGCATTATAATTATTGGCTATGAAAATAAGATAAGTTTGCACTTTAATTAACATGATTCAAACAAGTAGACCTAGATTTACACACTCCAAACACATGATGTTGGCTATGTAAATGGGGTAATCTTGTATGAACCATTGTGTCTCTTAAAACTTGATCTTACCATTATTGCCAGAAATTGAATGAAGTTCTTAATTTAATGGTGACTCAATTTTTCAACCAAAGTAAGTAGATCCGCATACTCACAACACATTTAAAAAATGCGTGGCTATGCATATGAACAAACTCACAACGCATCCAAGGATGGTGGCTATGTTCAAAAATGGGATAATCTTACATTGAAAGCCTTTTGAGTAAAACCAAAATTTCAGAAATAGAATGAAGTTATGAACATAATACTCTTAGACAAAATGAGTATTATGTACAAGAACAAAACTAAGTGTAATTATACATGGATTTAAAACAAATTAAAGCACAAGACTTTATAAGAAATTCAAACTCAATCTAGTATATGAGCAGGCTCTGATACCAATTGTTGGAACAATTACGATCCATTAAACATGAACCGACTCATTACTAGATTAAGAAGAGAAGAAGAAGAAGAAGACTTAAGCGTGTAATTACCTTGTGATTCCATGTTCGTTCTTAATCTTGTTCTTGTTCTTGAGTAAAGAGAATGAAGTAAGAAGATAGACTTCAAATTAGGGAGGAGTAGATCTTCTAAATGATGAGTGCCCTTTAATCTCTTTATTCTTCAATTACTTAGGAAGAGTTTTGACTGAATGAGAATGTAAAACTAGTGAATTCATAGGCTTGATGGATAGGCCTTTATATAGGAATTCAAGAGGCACTTCATTTAGGGACTACACCTATTGATATATAAGAAATTACCATTATGCCCATCATTTAATGGTAGTCTTATATTATGAAATTCTACACATTATATTATATCCTATACTTTATAATAAATATTATAATATTGATCACTATTTTATCAAGTACTTTCACTAATAATATATGTTATACAATCCATGTTCTAACAGTTTCAAATTTTTGCTGGCCTGAAATTGAAAGAATAATACTCCCTCCGTCCCATAATAAGCGACACAGTTACTGTTCCGCACGAGAATTAAGAAAAAAGTGAAAAGGTTGATGTGTTGTGAGTGTAGATAGTAGAGTAGGAGAGAGAATGAGTGAAGAGAATAGTAAATTATAATGGTGTTGTGAGTATTATAATAATGTAGGAGAGAGAATGAGTGGAGGAAATGGTAAAGATTCTTTTCCATTTTAGGAAGTGTAACTTATCAGTGGAACGCTCAAAATGGCAAAGTGTATCGCTTGTTATGAGACGGAGGGAGTACTTATTATGAATTTATAAATTTTGATCTGTTAGATAGAGAAAAATTCAAAACAAAGATGTTCAACTATTTGTGCTTTTGAAATTTCTTTTATATTTTCTTGGTAATTAGAGATGAACCCCCAAAAAGCAAATATATTGCTTGACTGGTGTAGTTTGTGTAATGAAGAAGGAGTTCATTATTGTTGGGATTCGAAACTATAGTAATGAAAAATGAGATGCTTGACCAGATTCTAGGCAAAACAATGGATTTCCTCCTTTAACTATTGTATATGATTAGCTAGCAGGAAAAAAAATCCAGATTTTCTTTTAGGACGAAGAAGATTGTTGGATGATAATGGTCAGAGGTTGAAGAAGGAGATATTAAAAGATATTTAACTATATGTTTAACATTCAAGAGTTAATATAGTTATTTTTATAACAATTATTAGTGCAGAGGTATTGCGGGGTAAATAACAATTTTGGCACTTTTTTAAGTCATTGATCATCGAACCAATATATCATTTGACTGTCTACTCTAAAGAATCAAACGGGATGACTCGAATAGTCCTAATTTTATACGGATTTTGAATATACTATTCTATCTCGTCCGATTTGTATAGCACAACATTCTAAATTTGACTATTCTAAATTTTAGAATTAGGAGAATCTGTCATCTAAACCCTAGGCGGCTACTTTCTCCTGTTCGTTATATTCAGTTGACATTTATTAGAGTCGATGATAAAACTTTTAAAGGGAGAGGATATATTTTTTGAATTGAAACGACAAATATGTAGAGCTGTCAATACGGACTCGCGGGATGGACCACCCCATCAAATTCCGCAATAATTGGGGCAGGATGGGTTGGCCCAAATTTTTGACAGACTAGAAATACGTCATCCCAACTCAACACACTTTGGGTTGGTGGGCCAGGCGTGCCAAGCAGACCAATCAAATAAATGAAATTTGAGCTTGAAATTGTGAATAAACTGATACAAAAAAATAAAAAAAATCATAATAGTAAAAAAAAACACAAACTGTCAAACACAATAATATCTCAAAAGATACCAAAATCATAACAACCAAACAAGTACAAACAAAAATTTATATCAATATAAACTAATTTTTAAATAGATAACACAAGTAAAATTTACGCAAATTATTACAAACAAAGAAAGGTAAATCAGAATCCTAGAAATAAAGATTTATATCAATAAAAATAAAGAGAGAGAGAGAGATATTTGTGTGTAGATCACAGACAGTAACGACAACAAATTAGTGGTCAATATGGAATGTAACGTCGGCGATGAAAACGGCGACGAGAGCGACGACGTCCCGGGTCGGCCCAATCCCTAGGCAAGTGAGGCATGGGCCTTAGGCCCCTATCTCGGCAATTTTTGGGCCCCAAAAATTAGAGACTTAGGCTCCGTTTGTTTCGATGTAAAACATTTTCGGAAAACGTTTTCCGAAAAATGTTTTCATGTAAAATGTTTTACGGAGGTAAGGCGTAAAATGTTTTACGGAGAAAGGGCGTAAAATGTTTTCGGGTGTTTGGTAAGAAAAATATTTTTCGAAAGGGCGTAAAATGTTTTATTAAAAAAAAATTTTTTAATCATTTTTTGTAACCACCCCACCCACCCCCGCCTACCCCACCCCACCACCCACCCACCCCACCCCACCCAATTTTTTTTGTAGCGCCCACCCACCTCCACCCACCCCACCCCCCCCCAAAAAAAAATTTATTTTTTTTTGTAATCGCCCCACCCACCCACCCCCCCCCCCACCCCCAAAAATTTTTTTTTTTTTCTTATTAATTTTTTTTTTTGGGGTGGGGGTGGGGTGGCAGGTGGGGTGGTGGGGCGGTTACAAAATTTTGTTTTTTGGGGGAGTGGGTGTGGGGTGAAGGGGGGTAGGAGTAAAAGGCAGGGAAGGGTGGGGAAAGTGTTGCTAAAAAAATGATTTTTTTGTGGGTGGGGAGTGGGGTAGGCAGGGAGGGGGTGGGTGGGGCGGTTACCAAAAAAAATTTTTTTTTGGGAGGGAGGGGTGGGGGGTGGATGGGGGTACGTAGGGGGTGGGGTACGCAGGGGTGGGGTAGGGGTATTTTTTTATTTTTTTAATTATTATTATTATGTTGTACCTTGTGAAATATTAGTTGTACATGAGGGGCACCATTTTCCGGAAAATGTTTTACTTAGGACAAGGTCAGTAAGTCGTTTTACTTAGGAAGGGCGTAAAATGTTTTCCGAAAAACGTTTTCTCCATTTTCCGGAAAACAACCAAACAACGGAAAACGAGTTATTTTTCGGAAAACATTTTCCGGGGGCTCAACCAAACGGCGTAAAACGAGATATTTTCTGAAAAACGTTTTCCGAAAAATATTTTACGGCGAAACAAACGGAGCCTTAGTGCTAATATACCATGAAGTGAGGGGCCTCATTGAAAAATTAAAAAAAATGGTGATAATTGATAAACCAGACACAGCCAAAAAAAAAAAAATCCTCTTCTACATCACACTAAGGCACGGCAACGTGAGCTGCGACGATGTTCCTCGATTCATATCCGTCAACTTTGATCATCTCCGTCCGGGAAGAACCGTAAGATTTTGTTAACCTTCCATTAGGTTCTTAATTTGCTCCATAATTAATTGACAAATTAGAAGATTTTGGTCCAAAGAGTAGGCTTTGAATTATTGCTGTATGAAAAAATGATAAAATTACAATTCGATATGCCATTTTACGAGTACAACAATCACGTTTGCTTTGAGATTTTGTCATTGATTTCGGTAATAAAATACTCCTTCTTCTCTTTTTATTTTATCCTAGATTAGGGTTAGGGCTTTTGATTTAGGGTTAAATAATTTATTTTATCCGAGATTAGGGCATTTGATTTTGGGTTAAATAATTGATTTAAGTGATAAATTTGTATAGGAAAATAATATTTGGAGCTTTAAGCTTATCTTGGAACTTTGAACAATTTGAAGCCTTGAAGTTGAAGGTAATATACTAATACTACTATTAGATTTGTTATAATTATTTATTGCCTTTTTTCGGGTTATTTGAAATTCATGAGGAACAAATGTCTTTAGTCATTCGTTGTGTAAATGACCCTGATTTCCCCGTTAAAGTTGCAGAGTATTTTTTAGGATTTATAAAAGTTGATGATACAACGGGAATGGGGCTCTTTTCAGAACTTGAAAATGCTTTATCTCTTTTGGGATTGAACATTGAAGACATACGAGGGCGGGGTTATGATAATGGTGCTAATATGAAAGGGCATCGTAAAGGTGTACAAAGTAGATTGCTTAGCATCAATCCTAGAGCATTTTACACACCTTGTGGTTGTCATAGTTTGAATCTTACATTGTGTGATATGTCAAACTCATCTCTAAGTCTAGAAGTTATTTTGGTGTGGTTCAACGCCTTTATACACTTTTCTCATCTTCAACAAAGTGGTGAGATATATTGATAAGGCATGTGAATGGTCTTACACTTAAACCTTTGTCTCAAATTCGTTGGGAGAGCCACATTGAAAGTGTTAAACCAATAAAATATAATGTCTTGAAAATCAGGGAGGCTTTGTTTGATTTAGCAAGTTCCAGTGAAGATCCCAAGACATCTAGTGAAGCAGAATCATTAGCCGTACATGAAGTTGGGAGCTTTGAGTTCTTGGCTAGCACGATGATTTGGTACGAAGTTCTGTACGCTGTCAACATTGTGAGTAAGACTTTTCAAAGTGTGAACATGCATATTGATGTTTCGATAGATCAGTTGAAGGGCCTTATTGCTCGCTTTCGTGAATACAGAGAGCATGGTTTCAATGATGCTTTAATAGAAGCAGAAGAACTTGCTCGAGAAATGGATATTGAGCTTTGTTTTCGTGAGAAAAGGCGGATTCATAGAAAAAGACGTTTTGATGAGGCTTCAAGTGAAGAGGCGGTGTTTTCTCCACAAGAGAAGTTTCGGATTAGAGTACTTCTTGTATATTGTTGACAAATCTCTCACCTCACTTGATGAAATATTCAAGCTAAATTTCGTAGATACGAAAAGAAATTTTGGCTTCTTCTGTTTGATTTGACAGAAATGCACAGGATGATACTGAAGTTTGAAAAATTCTTGCAAAATCTTTCAATATTTTGACACATATGACGGAAAAGTTAATGTGGATGAGGATGAGTTTTTTAAGGAGTTGCGGCTTTGTTAAACATATTTTGCCTTCGAGAATTAGGAGGACCTATCCAAGTATTGAATTATTTGAAACGAGACAATGATGGTTGTTTTCCAAATACGGAAATTGCTTACCGAATCCCGTTGACTATTCCGGTCTAAGCATTTGCAGATCGGGGAAAGAAGTTTTTCGAAGTTGAAGTTGATAACGAACTATCTTCTAGAGCACAATGTCTCAAGAACGTTTGAATGGGCTAGCTATGATGATATATTGAGAAGACATAGTTGAAAAAGTTGATTATTCTACTTTGATTACTCATTTATCTTCTAAATGTGCCGGAAGAGTGACGTTTATGTAATACTTAATTTGTAAATATGTCGTATGTTATGTCCATGATTTTGTTAAACATATTTTTGTTTATTATCTTTTACGTTTGTTATTTTTCTTAATTTTAAAAAATAGAAGAAATTATATTAGAAAGCTGAAAGGCCCACATCCAAAGTTACCGACCTAGAGCTCCCGAGATATCACGGGGCTGGCCACGACGACGTCTTCTAAGGATTTTACGGTTGGGTTTTGGGGTTACAAACACGGCGGAAAGATTTTAATTCTTCACATCAAAACCTCTAGCCCTAAGATCCGTCTAGGCATGAAGAGATTAGAAATTAATATGAGATAGGAATTTACATACCTTGAATGCGATGAGAAGTTTGCTTTGAATTCGAATCTGAAAAATCGAATCTCAAAACGAATATCAAAAACCGTTGATGAAGGTTTTGATCTTCTTCTTGTTCTTTTACCTTGTGAAGAATCGATGATTGAAGGCTTCTAAGCTTTTCGTGATTAACTTATCACCCTCTATCGGTAATCCACACTCGAACGGACCAAGAAGCGCTTCTTGATTGATTGCCTAGGATGATCCCAATTATTGAAACCGGTTTTCAATAATCAATGGCAAAAAGAATTTTGATCTTTGATTCTAAATCCCCTAGATCTCAATTTTGTGTTTCATAAACCCAAAATTAAATGTGTTTTGGTCGACCATGGCTCTTATTTATACTAAGTATAAATCCCTAACTTTGTGGAGAATCCTAGTCAAAACCAAAAACCAAACCAGCGAAAAGGAATTGCAAGAGCGGACTGGACCCAGGCCCCAGCCGTGACACGACTTCCCGTCCCCAGAGGATACGAAGGTACGTGCCTTATGGCTAGATGTGTCGTGCTACGATTCGTGTCAATCTCCCGAAAGCTTGTCAAATCAACGGGGCACGAGTGCGTGAAAGCACGACTCCTCGCCCCACAGGTACGAGTCATCCCTTTAGACATGCCTTCTAGTTAAATCTGCTGCCCTTCACAAGGCACGACTTGGGCTTGATGGGGCACGACTCGTCCCCACTGAAGCACTAGTCGTGCCGTAGTCGTCCACTGGTGAGCCTTAAATCCACCCCTTTTAGCCATTTTCAATCTGTTCTTTTGTGTGTAACCCCTTTAGGAATTATATTTTATGTTGGTAGTGAGTTAAAACATCAACCTCACAAGACATAAGTGACTTCAGCAAATCATTATGTCCATCCAATTAAATATAACATCAAAGCTTGATTCCATGATGATCAAATGTCACAATCCCGCTTTGTCCACGATGTCCAATTGAACATTGAGTCAGTGGTCTATGTCAAATCATGTCCGTTCAATGCTTTCTAACAATTTCGAAATATGTTTCGATAATCCAAATGCATTTCGATCTCTATCAAATCACTTGAGTGTGGCCACACATTTCATCAACATCATTCATCGAGGGAGCCCCCAAGCGAAATATCTCTCTTCTTAAGAGGGACAAATCCCGTCTTGACTCTATCATTCTTCCTTACTTGAGTCCAATCGTGCGAACATAGCCACTTATTGCTATCCCGATTAAAGATAATGTTAGACTATATCAAACACGTATCTTTGTCGTGTGTGAAGACGGTGATAATCTCTGGTGCCAAGGATTCAATAACATCACTATCATGAGATTTATTCCATGACACATACGACTATTGACCATCTCATAAATCCTATTCATCGGAATTAAAGTCATATGTCCAATACTTATTTTCTAGCAAGTATCCA